>JAHDVE020009004.1:0-69613 GCA_022606495.2 Halesus radiatus
AAACCACAAAATTCGCTAAATAAACAAACTATTAATATTATCAAAATGATACCAAGGAATTTGAAATCGATCAAATTGATAACCTTTTTTAATCCATCCTCGCCGGTGCTCTCAACTGATTTGACATGTCTCATTATTTCAATATCTCTGTAATTACACTAAACATAGATTCATTTCTTTATTAACTGTTTCTCAGTTATATTATTTCTTATTAGATAAAATAAAGAAAATAGATCAATATTTAGCGAACACAGCGGAAAAAAAGATTTTTCGAACAATCGGTAAAAAATAAATTAATGTATGTCTGCGTGTGTTGATAACTTTCCGAGTATTGCGGAAGTGAGAAGGAGTGGTACGGGATTTTTCTCATCGTATCACGATTCTCGGTCGTCAAAAGTAGCCAGTGGTCTGCCGGCTGTAATGGACGTATCACGCGTTTTAAGCGTGGCCGATGTTTTTTTCTAGTATTCGGCACTTATACATAGTATTTTACATACGTACATATGAACCTGCTATTAATAAAACGATTTACTTACGTAATAAACGTAAACCATTCATTATCATCCAACTTAAAAATTAAGAATTTCTAAATATGTACCCTGTACACCGAGTGTACAGCGCTGGAGTTCGGGGGATTTTCTAGCACCGAAAGCGAAGGGTTTAGTGATTAAGTGAATATATTTAATAAGTGATTATTATTCCCTATTTTTCAACAAGGAAATTATTTTAATTAAAACAAAATAACTTTGTATACATCACTTTATTAATATACAATATTACTACATGTTTCGTGAGCGATGCTCACATCTTCAGGTATCAATGTATACTGAAGTTAACAATTAAAATATAGAACAGTTAGATTTAAGTGGGGAGGGGTGGTAGGGGAAAGACAAGTAATTAGGAAATTACAATCAGGAAATTACAATAATTTGGAAATTACAAAGATTTAAGTGTGGAGGGGTGGTAGGGGAAAGACAAATAATTAGGAAATTATAATCGTTAAAGGAAGGTGACAAAGGTATAATTAGGAAATTGTCAAGTTGTTGGAATGGTCATTAGAGTAGGAAGGCCTGTTAAGTGGGAAAATATTTAATATAGGGTTACCAAAAAAGTTTTTTTGTTTGTTGATTATATCAATTTTTAAATTATCGCTTTTTCTAATTTCTAGTATTTCTAAATTATTAATTTGTGTTGTTTTGTATCGCGTATGAAGTATTTTTAATCCTGTATCTATATCAAAAGTATGATCATTTTCTATTAAATGATCCGCAAATTCCGATTCACTGTTATTTTTTAATGCTCTAATATGTTCTTTAAAGAACATCACAAAGTGAAAACCTTCTAGAAGAAGAATTCTTCTTCGGGAAAAAAAAAAGGAAATTATATTTGAACACTTTGACTATAGAGGCTTACGAAATGTTGATCTAAGGGAAATTTCATATTGACAAAAATTTTCGAATTTTAATTTAAAGTAAAGTAAATTTGATAATTAATTCTAATTTTGAATGTCAATTCATGGTTAAAATAATTTTTTTTTATTAAAAAAACCTTTGTAACTTTTTCCACTTTTTTATTTTCGAACGGACCGGTTACAACCTATCACGGGCATCGTCAGACTGGCACAATTAAAACTAAACCTATCGATTACTTCTGGTAGTAATAACCAAATTGAGTGGAAGTTAATAAAAACATATAAGTAAGCCGTCTAAATGACTAAACCACGGGTATATGAAAATAACTTTGAACGCCAAAATAGCTGTCACAATAATAACTAACTGAAATACTTGCAGAAGTTAATAAAGGCGTTATATTTTTTATAATTATTTAACACCATGTTTCCGACCCCACTTTGATACCACGTTCCCGGTCACGCACGCTTTTGTCTTGGTATTTTTTTTTTCGTTTTGTTTTTTCTTAGCCACTTCGAACCTTCAAATATTATTTAATGGGCGGTATCTTCTCCCTCCATCGTGTTCCGTGGTCCCTAAACCCAACTTCACAAGGAAATTAAAAAGATTGTTACATAATTGGTGTTGGTACCGCTGCAGTAATTGACAGAAAACAAAATAAGGAAGATCTCTTGGCGAGGTGAATAAGTTATTTCGTTAAATTGAACAATTATTGTGTGAAGCTTATGCCTGTCTGTTTGAACAAACAAATAAGATTGCGTGCTGAGAAATGCAAAAAATACACGCACGTAACGAAGAAGCAAATAATGTTTTTTTTGTACCAGTAAAATATTTGAAAAAACCTGGTATTTACCTTACTCTTCTTAACGATATTTTAATTGTACGAAATTCACCGGTAATGGTACCAAATCTTTTGGCGGCGTAATTTTTCTGAAACTTCATCTCGAGGAGACTTTTTAAGTTCAGAAAAACTGTAGCTACAAATACATTCAAAATACTTCTACTTTGATTGAATTTTATGGGAAAGAATTTTACTTTTTTTTTACGTTTTTTTTTACAATTGTTTTTTTTTTAATTTATTTATTTGATATTGACGGTATATACCAAATAAAAAATATACCATAAACAATCATTACATGTCACAGCTAACTGCAAGCATGAGAATACAGCACTCATTTAAAAGAGTAACTATTAAATGTGACATTAGGTTGTACAATGACATCAGAGAGTATATAAAGAATAAAAGTTCATGAAGGATATAAAAGTAAAAGATATGCGTACATATAAAACATGTAGTAAACTTAAGTTAAATTAATATTGATTCGAAAGATATGATAGTATATCCTTCTTGTAGTCTATTAATAACTACATATAATCTAGGTACAAGCGATTGATAATGCTCAGTCCTGGTGTTGTTACATTTAAATAGGGTTTTAGAACGAGTTACTCTCGTAGGTATATGAAATTGAATGAGGTTAATTAAATCAGGGCTGTCTATAATACCGTTTACAATTTTGTACATAAAGATATGTTTTATAACATTGAGTATATTTAGTTATGTTTTCAGGTTACGCCAAAGCTATTTTATTTTTCTTGAATTGTTTTTGGGATATTATGCCGTGTTGCGCTTCCTCATCCTGTGCTCAATGGTTTTTACAGCATTATTACAGTGTCCATCATCAGGGCAGATGTGTAGATTGTGGAGTAGTGTGTATTAACGTATGCAGAAATGGTAAATGGGGTTAACCCTACCCTCTTAAAAGGTCATAATTAAACGATTCTGATCGTATTCAGAATCAAAAAGTTTGTCTCAGAAATGTGGGTTCTCTGTCGATCAGTGACGGTTCATGGTATAAATCATTTAAAAAAGGAAAGAATATCGATTTTCTACGTGCATATTTTTTATTCGAATAATATATATTGAGTTATAAGAGAAAAAGGATCAGTATTTTTTTTTGCATTTCATTGCCGGCAACCCAAGCGTTTATTGACATATAATTTTAAACATTTATATGTGCTTTACCCGTTTCACAAGACGACGTCTGTTCTGAGATGGGTGGGGTTTTTTTGTGACAGGATTTATTTTTCCACAAAAACAACTAAAAAGACGGATAACATAAAACATTTTTTTATAACGCAAAAACTTTTAATATGACTCTTTCGTATTAAAAGGGTTTCACATAATGAAATAGAAAAGAACATAGGAAAAATGAAAAAAAATATATTGGCACTATCGCTGCGCAGCTAAATAGCGAAATTCGGCTTCCGCGCACGTTCTGGCACCGTTCAAAACCGTATTTATGCTGTATGAAATATTCCATAGGTTTTTTAGCTCCATATGTGCGTTCCGGGATTCGTAACGCGCTTTGTTGGTAGATTTGCTGTGTTGGTAGATTTTTTTACTGTGAAGTCGTAGCGCGCTGCCTATGAATTTGTACTTGCAAATACCATGGAGTAGTGACGCGCTGTTCAAGCTGTAGTAATATTATAAAAGAAGTGAGTCTTATTCGCTATAGTTCTTTGATAGTTCACTGCACAACCGCTCGTTAGAGAAAATCACCATCGCTTTCAATGGCCTTATAAATAGATTTCAAAATATTTAATCTGTTTTTATAATAACTTTGGTAATGATTTACGCATATTATTTTTACGTACCCGAGTGTCTTAAAAGTACACAATATTTTTGGAAGAGAAAATAGAACCCACGTTATTTATCGTATCTCCAAAAAGATGAAGCGACCGTTAAAAGGCCTCAAGCATTTTACTCCGCGTAATATATGATTACATAAAGCGGAGTGAAAAAAAAAACATGCATCCAATATTTCATTATTCTGGGAGCATGCGTCATAATTAATCCTTTTAGTGCCGATAAATCAATGCGGAATATCGCAGTTTTTTTTTACGGTAACTCCACACAGGAGACCCTGAAGTAAATAATTTCCCTCAAGGCCTATATCATCTTTGGGGATGCTGTGTGGAGGGTCTTTTAGAGGATAGGAAGGAGTGAACTTGGGTCTTGAAGAGACCCATGTTGTAGGATGGAGGAAACACGGAGGCCGGCAGATCATTCCACAACCGAGCTGTTGAACACGGAACGAGTCGTAAAAGAGACCCGTTCTCGAGAGACAAATATCGACTGTGTGCAAATGTTTGGCACGCGTTTGGCGTGATTCCCGACTATGCACCGGTGCCGAAGGGATCAATGACGCCAGTTCCTCAGAGCATCTTCCATTAAAATACAGGTAAAACAAGGACAGCATTCCCACCTGGCGTCTGTGCTCCAAAGATTGCAATCCGTTTGTTAAGATCGGCGAATCTATCAAACGGACCGCCCGTTTCTGCACAGAGTCAAGGTTTTTTTTAGATATAGCAGTGAGGGGATGTATAGGCCGTATCCACAATGATTTACTATTACCGCGAGTACCGACTTATTATTTCTGCTAAGAAATTAACCCTTTAAAATTTTGGTGTTAATTCAATGTAACGCTGCACAACTTTTAAATAAGGAAGGCATTAAGATCAGCCACTGCGCAGGGAAATGTATTTCACTCGGGAACCCCTGGGTGGAATAAAAACAAAACATAAAATTGTATATTTTATACGTATAAAATAAGTTTAAATATTTTATATTTAAAATAAATTATATTAATTAAGTCTCACAGAGAAAAATAATTATTTTTAAAATTAACTTGTTAAATTTGTGGATACATCAGTTTTTCGAATTTCCAATAAGGTGCGAGGGTATACTAGATAAATGAAATTAGTGTTAAGGGAGATAAAAAACTACCATGTTTTCATTCATTGCTACTAGCTAAATTAGTCAACAATGGCGAAAACTATAGTAGTTTCTTTTTGTTAATTCACAAATATTTTTATTTATTTATATTATCCTTTAATGGGGTAATTTGTATGTTTATATCTATTTAAAGAATGTATAAATTAAAACATTTATTTTATATAATGTTGGTTCTGTATAATCACTTTGTGTTGACATTATTAATAAATTAATAACAATTACTTTGTTTTAATAGTGTTTTAATATCTTTATATATATTGTTTATCCTGATGAGGGGAGCTTTGTTTCTGAAACATGTACTGCCGTGGTGAGTAAAAACACAGTATCCTCCCTTAGGTTCTCAAGGAATATACTGTGTTTTTACTTACGACGCAGTGTAGATGTTTGCATTTTTCAACAGTTGTTTAAACGAGGTAATTGTTATTATTTTATATATAAATTATATTAAAATAATTGTGATATGTTAAGCCATGTGAAGTCTAAAAATAAGAGAAATATTTATTAAATAATATTTTATAGCTTTTCTAAACCACCAGACCGAGCAAGAGCGCCGAGTGGCGTGTTTTATAACTTTTAGCACAAACCTGATAGCCTCTTTAATATATTTTATTTTTATTTGCGTTCGAAAATGCAGTAAATTCATATTTAGGTTACCAGATATTTATTTTATGTATTTTCGGTTCTATAATTTATTAAGAATATACAAGAAATCTATTAACGTGTATCAAAAAAACAATTCCGCCAACGCACGCCTCTAGGGCGCTGGTATATAATATATATATATATAAAATATATGTAATAAAAATATCAATAACTGCGCGTATTATATACGAGTATATTTGTACGGTATTTGATGAAACTGGCTGTGGAAGGATGAAAGTAGACTGAATGTTGTAGAAATAAGATCCCTGTGGCGTATATGTGGTAAAAGCCATGTCTGACCGTGTGAAAAATGTTGAGATTCCCAAAGAATGCAAGGCTAATATGATCATAATGAGAAAGATTAAAAAGGGGACGCTTAAATGGTTTGGATATGTGGAGCAGATAAACAAAGAAAGGAGTCTAAGGAGAATATTTGACACGAAGGTGAATGATAGAAAAAGTAGAGACGCCCGAGGAAGACATGTCACGATCAATCAGAATAACAGAAGAAATAAATGTGAATAAATCACAGAGTATGTGCTAACACTGAGTTATTTGGCGGTCCATCCCCTCTGCCTCCCCCGCAGAGAAACGGCTTGATGGTAAGTTTTACAGTACTTCCATACTCTTTTACTTGAAAGTTGTGTTTGAGATTTAACCCGTGCATAAGATGGCAGGTCGATCCGAGAGTAAAATATTTAACATTCATATTTTGGTCGTACTATAAAATTATTATAATTCTCCCGCCTTATTACCAGGTCTTTCCGAGACCCAGATAACCTAGTTGTTAACTCCACAATCAGCAAGAAGCATCTCCTACCTTAATAATGACTTGCTTTTACGAAACGTTGTAGCACATCTGATTTCCATGTCAAAATTTAAAAGAGAAAGATAACAACTGTATGATGTATTGTTCATCATAACATCTCACAATCTTTTAAAAATTCTCATTATAGTTTAAGAAAGTTCATATAACCAGATTGCCTGGAAATTTTTTTTATTTAAAGGGAAAATTTAAACAATGCATTTTTTCGCACACTTTTTTCTCATTAATCTTTTCTTGCGATGATGTGAAATTTAAACACGCATGTTAAAGCATTTATTAATTAATCGTGGACGTTTATCTTTTTGCAATAATCAGATCAACCAAACAACCTTTTTTTAATTGGTAGTAAAATATATGGAAGAAATTTAGTAAAATTACGTCAAAATAAGTCCCTACAATGAATTATTTGTCTAATATCGATTTTCTGTATTAGAAACATCTCTCTTTGGTGTAATAAATTTTGCACAGCTTTATACTGTCTGGATTTTCAAGATCAACACATTTGTTATCATCAGATGGCAACGTCATTTATTTATTGATTAAATAAAATAATTTTTTTTAAACTCTATTCAACTTTTATTTTTGACCGTGAACCGGTTTCAGTCTGTGACGGCTTTCTTCAGACTCGAACAACTAATTCTTAAACTGTGGGTTATGTACAATTTTGGGTATCAGGGGTAACAAACCATGATTTTATTGAAATTATATTTTTCAGTATTGTTATAGGATGATTTTATAAAACTTGACTTATATGGTACTTTTTAATTTATTCGTAATATTACTTTATATGGCAATATTGTTTCAAAAACCATCCATTTAATTTATTCAGTGTGTACAAATATTTAAAACATTACAATTTTTTTTATATAATTCATTGTGCCGTTTATGCAATGTGTGTTAAAAATAATTCAAAAAATCTTATCCGATGTAAAACATAAATTCATGTACGTAGAAACAGAATTTCAGGACATTTTTTCTTTTGATCCTCCATAGCTTATTTAGTTGCGGTTTTCAACTCCTTGTTATTTAATTCCCTTAGTATTCAGTGAAATACCATGTATATAATATCATATAATATTCTCTTGCTCTGTTGTGATTTGTACCTACTTTATATTTGATTATTTACACCTTTAGTTTCTAAATTGTTATATTATAATATCTGCTCATGAATCATTTATGTCAAAGTTTTAATTTGCATATATAAATAACAGATACATAATATAGTATATCTGTTATTTTACAATTATATTATATTAGGTTAGGTTACTTAGTATATATCGCTCTTGAGGTGAACCTTCACAAAACTGCGCTATAGAAATTTACTCTTATTATTATTATTATTATGTGCAATGCCAAAACCCTGTAAATGCATTGTAAAAAACAAATATATTTTTGATCCACTGTATTTAGGAAGTACGTAGTTCTCCCCTCCGGTGAGTTCACAAATAAGTTTGTGCTCGACTACAGAAGGAAGTGGTGATGACGTCCTCGAGAGTGAGATTCTGGTACAAGAAATTTATTAGAGCCAGAATTTCTCCGTTAAATATGTTTCCGTGGAGTAAAAAAATATGTAATCTATATATTCCTGATGAGGAAAATACAGCTTTCGAAACATGTTGATATGTACATATTAATAAAGTGGTGAATACAAAGTAATTTTTAATTTATTCATTTATAAAAAAATACGTATTTTAGTAGAGCAATAATTCTAGGTACCTTTGGAGCGGTAATTGTTCATTCACAAAATATAGCCAAAGGTCCATACATACGTAAAAATAGAATATTTTTTAAATTCTTGTGAACTCTTTCAATGCACAATATGTAAATTATTTCATGTCTGGCCTTAAATGTCATTGCACTTGTCACATGTTATTTGTCACATCGTTATCATTTTTAAAATAAGATAAATTTTATAAAAAGTGAGTATTAAAACTCGGGCGAGGTCGGGTAATTACTAAAACAACTTAAATGACAAAAAAAATTCTCAGAAAAAAAAATGTTCTCTATTTTATAAAAGTCGAACTAATTATCCACGAAATTATTCCCATCTATTGTCTCAACATTATTATGAAGATTGTTGTCAAATTTGGAGAAAATATTAAAAGTTATCTTAGACATCATAATTGCCAACGTAATTGGATCATGTTCTCATTAATGCGTTATAAGTATAACTATGTATTATGTAACTAAATGCTAAATGTAACTATGTGAAATAATACCTTTGGACAGAGAAGCTCTGAATTTATAGCTGTAAAGTTATACAACAAACTCCCACCTAGTATCAAGCAAATTAATTCAATCAATAATAATCATTAAGTCTACCAAAACTAAATGCAATTAACAGAAGAAGAACTGACTTGTGTTTTTAAATTAACAACATAGAAATGAGTGAACATACCCTACCAAACCTTGACGTTCAAATATAGAAGTCGCTGTAAACCCCCTTATCGAAAATCTAGTTCGCTTCAGTACAGGATCTCCTAGGGGAGAGGACTATGAAAAAAAAAGTATAATATATATGTACGTTTTGTATGTATACCTTACCTTTTTTTTGAAAATATCAAAATTATACAGATGATGATAAAAAAAAAAAAAATTGAACTTTTTTTCCCCAAAATTATAATACCTTTAATTATATACTTTTATTATAACAATCTATAAATTATTCAAAAGAGAGTTATGAGATGCATTCTAAAGAAAGGCAAACTGCAAAAAAATAGAAAACTTGTATCCCATTACAAAATAAACTACTTTAATATAATGCGTTAATAATCACATTAAAATAATTCATTCATTGAATGCCTAAGGTTAATGGATGAAAGTGTTTTTAAGAAAGGTTTAAGTGCATAATAATTTAGAGATTATAAATGTAAACAAGAGTCCGGTCAGTGGCTGAGGCGGCATAGCGTCTAGGCCCCACCCAGACATCGTGAGTTCAATTCCTCGGCTGGCTTAAGTCCCCCATTATGACATAAGCAACATATTCCGCTTACTGTGGTGGTAGTAGGAGATTTTAAAATATTGTCAGATTATTCGTAATCCGGGAATGTTTGTATTTCTTTTAAAGAAAAAAAATAGTAAGGCCTATCACAGGCAAAAAACATTATATAATATTACTATTTTTGCAATTGTTAATACATGGTGCAATTCCATTGTAATGATTAAATAAAAGACACTTTTTTAACCAACTGCTATTAATATAATTTTTTTATTTTGGGATATTATGGCGTATTGTGCTTTCTTCTCCTGTAGCCAACGTTTTGGTCAGCTTTATAGTGTCAGATGCGTAGTTTGTTGTGCAGTGTGTATTTACTTATGTCAAAATGGTGCCGATACACACTTCACCACAATCTACACATCTGGATGATGGACATTGAAACGCTGTCCGAAACGTTGGAAACAGGAGGAAGCGAAACACGGCATAAAAAAAACAAAAACTATTGAAAAAATACTTTTGGCCGTGAAAACCTGAAAACATACCTGACTACAAACTTACAAATAATACGTTTAGCAGTAAAATGGAAAGCAACGTTAAAACTGGCTTTCACTAACGTGTATGAAAATGAGATTCGTAAAGAATGCAAGGCTGATGTAAGCGTAGTGAGCAAGATTAAGAAAGGGACGCTTAGATGGTTTGGGCATGTAGAGCGAATGAATGAAGAAAGGAGTGTAAGGAGAATATATGACGCGAATGTGAATGGAAGAAGAAGCCGGGGACGTCCAAGGAAGACGTGGCACGATCAAGTGAATCAAATACTTGAGTCGGGCCATGTCAGAAGTCGGAATAACAGAAGAGAATGTATGAGACGTTGTATGAAAGTGAATGAAGCAAGAAGTGTATGCCAAGATCGAGTTGTCTGGCGGTCCGTCCTCTCTGCCTACCCCTTCGGGGAAACGGCGTGATGGTTAGTTAGTTAGTTAGTATGAAAATGGTACCCATTTACTTTGAGCTAAAGTTTTTCAAATATAATTTCTCTAAAAAAAAAACCGCGAATGGTTCGGATGATCAAACAATAAACAATTAATACTGTGTCATGTCTTTCTACTTACTAAATAAATATCGTTAACGTTATGTTAAATCGTTTTTAAAAAAATCACGCTACGTCGTTAAGAAAGGCTGTGCTTTTTTTTATCCTGGTACATTAAATGGGATCCACTTCGTAAAATTCGAACGAAATCACGCACTCCTTATATAGTTGGAGATAAGGTTGAAATTCCCGTATGTTTCTTAACCCCCTCCGTAGGTTTCGATTTACGCAAAAAAAAAACATCACAAAATGAATGTTTTATTTTATTTTGTAAAGCTCAGGCATAAATATTAAAACGGTTTTCCGTTATATTCTAAAAAAGTTAATTTGCCACAATGAACAATATGACAATATCCGAAAAAGTAGGAGATTTTGCACTTTATTAGTCTGATGATTTTTTTGTTCTACCCTTAAAAAAATTTCCGATTGTAACAGAGGGCAAGGTGTGTTCTACTTGCAATATTTAATTAAATCATTTATGATATTTCTAGGCTATCACATTTTTATACCAAAAACACATGGTTTTACATTACTTCACACTGCATCACCTTAAAAAAAATCATTATTTACTGATGCATTTATAAATTTCATGAAATTTCGTTGAAGGTCACAACTTTAGTATTGGCAGACCTGTCAAAACTCGACGAAGAAAAATATTTTTTTAAACACAGGCAGAAATACAATAAGCATTCTTTCGTGTATGTTATATTATTTTACCGCCATTAATTACTCCTATAAAAATCTGCTACCATTGACAAAAATGATAAAGGAATTAAAATATATGCCGACCTTTCATCGCGAGGCATAGAAATAACATTGATTGGGTACATAACAAAAGCTGTTCATAAATTCGTCCTAATTCAACAATTATCCCGTCAGACACAAAAAGGACCCGTCCTGAAAGTGTACAGTGTTTTTGCTTATCATCGCGCGTCTCGTTGTAGCATCTCGGTGTAATTATTGTGATAAAACACTTTGCGGCCCGCCCAAAGCTAAAGTCTCGATAACGCTAATAAAAGGCTACCTGTGTAATCTGTGTATGTGTAGGACTCTGAACCGTAGATGAATTCTTGCATTCGCGGCACGTCAGTTTTTACAATGCTTTAAAAATTTTAATGATAATTTTATTACTGAAAATTATGTTACGGTTTCGATTTAGATTGAAAATGTTTATGGCGCGGTATTTCAGTTGGTCTTTGTGTTTGCTAAGAGAGATAATATTGATAAATCCTTGACAAAATTTAAACGTGCTAATTCGGCTGATTAGATTGCTAGCCACGAGCAATTCGTTTTTTAGACGCTGCGGCGCTAAAAGTGATGTATCTTTTAAATTTGACATTTACGTAAATAATTGTACACTTTTGTCATGTAATTTGTAATTTGTAAATTGCTTAACTTTTATCAATACGGACTTAGATAAATAATAAATATAGTAAGTATAAGGAGTTCTAAAATTCTAACATAAGCGCATAGTTGATCAGACCTAGTTGTATTATATAGAATCATTAACAACCTAATTGACAGCTCTGCCATCCTCGCTACTATTAAATTAAATGTACCGACGAGGAACACAAGACAAACTGTAACATTTTTCTGCAACACTTACACAACCAACTATCAGTTTCATTCATAACCAATAGGATGCATGATCTGGGCAACAGGTTTGGAGGTGTTATTGATTTATTTGCTGACTCATACAGTAAAGTGTAATCTCTATACCAGCACATGAATCCTAGAATATGTAATATTGTAGCTTGGATAACGTAGCGTTAATGATTAGTGTTATAATATGGTTTTGGTTTTCTATGTTATGCCACTGTTAAACGTTTGTAAAATATTGTTCATTACTTTACGGTTAAGAATCTCTATGGCTCTCGACTACGAATCCGAAGGTCGCGGGTCCAAATCCCGGCGTGCGCAAGTAAATTTTATTTAATTAATTTGTGCTGTTTCACAATTAATTAATATAAAAAAAAATATATAGTATATTTGCGCACGTTCCAGAGTGGAAGATACTTTCAGTATCGCCCTGGTGAAAGACCACCGTTCGAATTGAAACGTTGCTTGAAATGGCTTTAGCCGTGTTTGGTGACCAGATCTGAATATCCAGGTATTTCCCCACCTTCCTCTTCCTCTTCTCCTTCCCCTCCCCAATATGTTTAGCCTCACAACATTCCCCAATTGGGGACGCTATAGTCTCACTGGCTCCAGATGGTTGGGAGCAGTTGAGACTCTTGTGCGGTATTAATGTAAAAAAAAGGTTCCTTGCATATGGAATCATGCTTTTTGATGTGGGGGGCCCTATCAGAAATCAACTCGTATAATAACTTCGTAAAAATAAACCGCGGTAGTTCACATTTTGATACATCGCGATGACAGTTTGGTTTCGCAAAAAAAAACACATTCCTATAAATATATACGGATTTGTGCTAAGCTAGTATAAAAACCCATAAAATGCTGAAATATCGGACCCGTATCGTCCATTTAACATTTAACCTTTTGAAAATTTGATTTGAATCGGTTATATTTTCAAATTATTTTGCGTTTTAGAAAATTTTTTTTGTAAAGAACCAAAAAGCTTTCATAATTTTTTATGATTTATTTTTATTATTTTAAACAATTTATTTCAGGTATCAAGAAGGTTGAAAAGATTTTCTACATCTAGCTCGCAACTTCATTTCCATCAAAAGCTATGAAGCTTTTAAATACTCATCTAAAACAGACATGGCATCACATAAAGTTTTCCCTATATTTTTGAAGATCTATGAAAGCTTTTGAGGTAAGTACAACCTAGAAAGATTTAAATAAAACAAACATATAAATCGTCTACTAAATTTTCCCATTGTTAAAAAGATTATTACAAAAATAATTATTTTTTACGGAACAAAACATAGTAACGATCTGGTAGTAATTTAACGACCAGGCCAAGCGATTAATTTTAATTAATTTTACAAATTATCGTATTTTTCTACGGCCATAATAAGTACGGGCCGCTTTCGTTGGGAAACTAGTTTTTATCGGCTTTAGAATCGAACCCACGAACTGAGAAACTCGAGAAGAAGCAACGCCTTCTAAAGGTTAACACCCCGCCACAAAAAAGCCGAGAAACGAATGATAATAATTAATATTTAAAAAAAAGGTTTTATTTGGCTGCGATGGTATTTTAATAAGGCGAGATTTTTTTCAAATTTTTCGTACAAAAAATACTTTGTTTGGACTACTACGTTAGGAAGGATAAAGCAGTGAGAATGAATCAGCAATATGTGGAGCCTTATTCTCAACTGAAGTTCAGTTCTAAAGAGTGATAAGATTACGTAACGCTACCGTTTAACGCAGCGTTTCTTAACGTGGGGCGCACGACCCACCGAGGGGCAATTTGTAGGTTTAGGGAGGCATTGCGCAATCATTAATTATTAATATTTGTTAGATTTTGTTTTTTCTTAAATATTTGATTTGCCTAATTTTTGTTTTGACATCACTGTCATGTTAACCAGATTCAAACATCATTTTCATGTGACACTTTTAGGAAACATTATTATGTAAACTCAATATGTACACTCGGCTTCTCTACACAAGCATTGGTTAAAGGAGAACTGTAGTATTGTAAATTAATTAAAATTTATTGAAATTTATTGAAAAAAAATAAAATAAAAAAACATAAGTGTAATCATTTTGCACTTTGAAAAAAAAAATATGTTTGCAAATATATTGGCAAAAAGTTAGCATAAAAAATACGATATTGAATATTTTAATGAATACCTCGCTATTATTATAGAGCATATAATACGATGTCTATTCATAACGAATATCTTAAACGATTGAATTGGGTAATTTGATTAGGCTATTAAGAGACTAACGGCCGTTCTTCCCAACTTTTCAAATGATCAATCTGAGGCACCTATCAGCCAAGTATTTTTTTGAGCATTCGATCTGTTTTCCTGTTTCCAAATATTTTTTTTTTTAAATAGTGCCCGCCCACTTTCATGCACAATAAAATAGTACCCTCCCACTTTTAAGACAATAATGTGACATCAAAGTGAAAACTTGCTTTTGAAAGTGCGTTAAAATATGGAAATAAAGTGTTAGCTTTACTTTTGCTAATGCCGCAAACGCAACTTGTTGGTTTCGTACATTTGATATTTGACGATTCTCGTCCGTGAAAAAACAAGACAAAACGTAGCTTATAATAAGTAAAATAAGTTACATTCTCTTCAGTTTTCTTTAAAACATACAGGAAACATGTTTTCACATTCGGAAATAAATCTGTGTTCAATATTTGATTCGCGTAAAATAGATCGCAAACTAATAATAACATTTGACATTTCAATGCAATCTGTTAACCTTTTTGACACTTTTTATAAGTAGTCCTTTGTTGAGTGGAACTTAATCCACAAAAATCAAAATTATCCTAATTTTGATCGAGAATTTCATTGGGAAGAGCGTATTTGTGCATTTGAACAGTCTTGAGGCAAAATTTCGAATCAACAGTTGCTCAGTAGATTGGGAAGAACGGCCGTTAAGCCACAGTTGAGAATAATCGCATACGAATGTTTCTTGCAAAAACACTGATATCAGAGATACGATCTGTTATTTGAGTAATCTGATTTGTTTATTTGTGTTTTCAAAGAGGAAATGAAAAGGTGCACCGACTTTAAAAAGGGTTAGTGGTACTTTTTATTTTATTTTTAAAGTTTTCAATTGCAAAGTCAGTACTTCGCTGATTTGACTTACAAACTAACTAACTATATAACAATAACACCGTATTATCATAAAGGTAATCATAGAGTATATGGTAGACTGCTACAGAACTCTGTCTTGGCACGCACTCCCTGCTTCATTCACATTCATATAACCTCTAATGCATACTCTTCTGCTATTCTCTTGATATGACTTTACTCAAGTATTTTATGAACTTGATCGTGGTACGTCTTCCCCGGGCAACCCGACTACTTGTCACTTTCACGTCATATTTTCTCCTGTAATTCCTTGTTTTCGTTCATCCTTTCTAAATATCCAAAACGTGTAATCGTAGATTCCTTCTTGCTCATTATTGCACTTACATCAGCCTTGCATTATTCACAAATCATTCATATGAGCTTTTATCACACATGCACCTAAGGGATTTCATTTCTACAGCAATCAGTCTACTTTTATTTTTCCTCAATTATTTGAAAGGTGGTTATTGTGATGAACGTATTTCCAAGGTTGTGAAAGGACGAATAGAATATGGGTAGATATAAGCGTATGACAGGTTGTCTCGTCCTTCTTCATACCTTGTAACTAAGCGACAATAATAATTATACCAATCTACCAACAACGAGTTTTATTCCATCACCATACAAACCCCGATATTTAATGGAGGTTCAATACAATAGTAACCTTAGCGTAGTCATCACAGTTATATTCATATTTATTATACACGTGGGTTCAAATTCCGGCGTGCGCAATAATATTTTATATGATTAAAATGTGTTATCTCACAATTTATTCATTAAGGCCATCCACCTGCTAAGATTTAAACGAAATCACGCGCTCCTTATGCAGGTAGCGACAAGGTTGAAAATCCCGCTGTACATCGGCCGCATGTTTCGATTTCGGTAAAAAAAAACATCACCAAAATGCGTGTTTTTTATATTATGTAAAGCTCAGACATAATTATTAAAATGTTTTACGGTCATATTCTAAAAAACTTAATTTACCACAATGAACAATACGAATATATGCGAATTTGATATGATATTTCTAGGCCAACAAATTCTCAAACCGAAAACACACGATTTTGCATTACTTCCCATTGCATCGCCTTAAAAATAATATTTTCTGTACGTTCCAGAGTGGTAGATACTGTCAGTATCGCCCTGGTGAAAGACCACACTTCAGAATCGAAACGTTACTTGTAATAGTTTTACCCGTGTTTGGTGACCAGATTGGAATAGCCAGGTACTTCCCCGCCTTCTTTCTTCCCCGTCTCCTTCCCCCCTCAATATCTTCAACCTCACAACATGCCCCAATTTGGGATGCCATAGTATCACTAGCTCCAGATGGTTGGGAATAGTTGGGACTCTTGTGTTATATCACATAAAAATCTTATAAAAAAAACTGCAAATGAAAACTGTTTTTATAGTACGTATATGATAACTTGTAGTTCCTACCCGCCTCCTCTCGAGTATTATTCGAAATCCATCATATCGAAAAATGACAATTGTTTTTATCTACATGTTTGTACAAAAACATTCCATTGACATAAACCATCGATTCTCCATAGAAACCACGCAAGTTCAATGATCGAATAAACTATAATGCCTACTATTCTAATCAATATAACCGATAAGTACTCGCACACAGAACCGAAAAGATTGATGTACCAACCATTAGTTAACAACCTTGTTGATAACAGTGCTATAACTAAATTAATTAACTGCGATCTACCTCAGATAAAAGCCAGCGATCATTTGTCAACTACTGGGCGCAGCCGACAAGCAGGACCAAAAAAACTCAATCAACAATTGACTCAGTTTTTTTTTACTCTTGTGCCATCTATACAGTGTGATTAAAAATGATTTATCATTAGAATTATGATGAATAATTTATTGATCTAATAATTTCACGCTTCATTATAAAAGCAAAATAATATTTCATTTAAGGCTATACAAAACGGAATAGGCGCTGAAAAAATACTTTTGGAATGTAATGCTTTTAAATATTGAAATTAATTATTTGTTGGCGGGTATACAAACGGAATATGAAATGGTAAATTGAAAAGTGAAATTGGTACTCCAGATTTAAAGCTCAAACCTTCAAGAAACTTACAAAAATTCAATATATTATGGTAAAAAATGTCTTTGTTAGGGGGTTGAATTTGGTCAATTATAAATTCCCTAACTTAAATCTTCATAAAAAAAAAATATATATAAGTTATCGAAAATGAGGTTAAATTCTCGATTGAGGTACATTTGAATACTGTACGCCGATATGAACACCTTTATACCGAGGCCATATTGAAAGAATCGAAAGCATTCACCGTAAATTCTTTAAATATGTAAAATATTAATTTAATTTACACTTTGCAAAGAACACCGAATCCTTAAAATTCCACAATTCCATCACGTTTAATATTTTATGTAAATTGCGACGAAGCGCTTAGGCGCTTCAGTATGCGTTTGTTCATCCTTACGAGAGCACGTGTTCCATTTCGGAGCGGTGCCAAGTGCACTTGGCGTATATCTCGTAAACTATACATATATATCATTTTTTTTTTATAGAAAGCTTTCACTTTTTGGTTAGACATATTTAATAAAAATAAAACAATAGCTTTGTTTATAATCACAAAATTAATCTGAATTTTGTACCCTGACGATGCTTATGTTAAGCGAAACCGGTCAGTCCTAATAAAATTAAACAAAATTCTCGTGGTTATAAACAAAGTTATTGTTTTATTTTTATTTTTTTTTTTTGTATATTGTTTCGCCCAGTATAATAAATTAAAACGATATATTTCACCATGTCTGATCTTATTTCTATCGCGGACGATGTATGAAAGGACGGTGGCATTACGGATGATGAGCCCTTCTATCTGATAAATGGAGACAGTGATGACGGAAGTGCGATTATTGGCCATCGCAATAATAGAATGCGAATAGAAAATGAATTTTCCTATAATAATTCATATATTCCTGATGATGAAAACATCGCTTTCAAAATATGTACGTAACAATGTATATTTATAAAGTTGTGAATACTAAGTATATTTTTTAATCCATTTTTAACTGTAGAGTTCATTTAAGTATTTTTATGATTCTTCATGGCAATGTTAATATTATTACGTAATCACCTAGGTACCTATATTTATTCCCCATCACTCTTTGGTAAGTATTTTTTTTAACACTTCGTAGAAACAACTAGACAAAAGCCCAACCATTGGACTAATTGGCATAATCCAAAATTTGCAAGGCCAAAACAATCTTTAACTAACAAAATTTGGCTGACAGATTTATCACGATTACGGATGATATTTAGTTTAACACCTACCAATCGCGAGTTTGTTACAATGCAACGTCGTACAACAGCTGATCGGGTATATTATTACTATATTAAAATTATTAATAATAATTGTTACGAGTACCGCTGGCAACCTGTTCCTCACAACAGTTTAACATTTTTTTCTGCAGTCATTTCATAAAAAAAAAAAACAATAATTATCTAGTCATAGTTACAAAACAGCACAAGATCAGCAATCATCCGAGAGGTATAACAAATTTGCTTCAAATTGGATCAACATTTAGAACGAAATAAAAATAAATAGATAGATATAAAAACCTAAAAATTTTAGAAAATAATATTAACATAACCCAAATGAAACATGAAAACGGAAAAAACAACAGAAAATAAAAAGATTTCAGTCGCATCTGGGACTCGAACCCAGGACCTCTTCCTATCCGGGGCAACCGCTTAACCAACTTAGCTAATGAGAAAAATATGGAGAATAATATTTACAAACCTAGAATTTGAGATACGATATCGATGAAAATGACATAAATTTAACTGGTTCATTAGGTAAGTTGGTTAAGCGGTTGCCCCGGATAGGCAGAGATCCTGGGTTCGAGTCCCAGATGCGGCCGAAATCTTTTCATTTTCTGTCGTTTTTTACCGATTTCATGTTTCATTTGGGTTATGTTAATACTATTTTCTACAATGATTACATATTAAAATGAGGATTTTAAATCTCAATAAAAATAATTTATAAATAAAAATTTAAGTCATAAAAACCTTTGGTCTAGTCAACAGATCGTCTATTTGAATAATTTAAAGTACCTACATCCAAAGATCTATAGGTACATTGAAAACTCGGTTATTCAATTCATGGAAGAAAAAGAAAAATACGTTCTTAATTGAAAACTGTAAACGATTTAAATATATCTTTCCATGCCCAAAATTAAATACTTAATTTTCACAACTCCTTTATAAACCAACGAAGATATTTTTTTTATCGACTACCAGAAGAAATTATAAGCACCACAGAAATAATCCAAATATTGAACTATTCTAATCATAAATATCATTTCGGTGTAAATTACTTACACAATACGCTGCTTTATCTGGATTATGAAATATGTACCTCAAAGTCATCTATACATGTATATAAATAGGGTAAGGAGTAGGAGTAGGAGGGGTAGGAGTTGGAGTAGGAGTAGGAGTAGGAGTAGTAAATAAATAAAATATGATTTTAATATTTTGCTGTTGGCTTTATTTATTTACCTTTGCTTTACGTTACAAATGCATGGATTTGTTTACAATTTATTAATAATAATAGTATTTTCATAAAAAGCAATAACTTTGTGGTTTGACATCAAATTAATTAAATATGTATAAAAATCAATGTAAGTTTGTTTGTTTGTCCTCGATGCTCTCGAAAATTACTCTACCGGTTTCGCTGAAAATAGCACAGTTTGTTTTTATTAGTTTGAATAAAATCAAATATGTAAAAGTGTTGCTATAACGTTTTAAAATTAGTATGAAAAACATTGAACTCACCATGTTTTATTTAGGTTAAGCCATAGATATGCATGGTTAGCCACAGATTGCATATTAAAAAGAAGAAGGTTTTTTGGGTAGAATATTTTCAAAATGGAAAACACGAGTAGGTACCTAATTAAAAACTTTATGATTTAGATATATTTTGAAAAAATAAACGTTTGGAATGAAATAAAATATCAAAATGAATGTTTCTTTATTCGGAGATTGTTTCTTTCACTGTCAAATCAATTATGGCACCCTAATGACAGGCAAGAATTCACAACTTCATAACTTTATCCCAAAAAAAATCCCCAGCAAGGCCGGGTACATATCAGCTAGTATTTTATAAAAAGAATAAATATATATCTATAGGTAGATACATCGTTTTGTCATCAGATATACATTAGCTCAAATTCAATACTAACTTACCCACTCATAATTAGATATAAAGTAATTTAATCAAGTCATATTAATGTCACTAAAACAAAGTGAATATCCACTATTTTCAAACTCCTGCAAGAGTAGAGTCTATTTGATATAATTTCCTGCAGACCACACAGGACACGGCGCAATTACCCAGAGTCGGCCAGTATCTGAATTACGTTGCGA
The DNA here is from genome assembly GCA_022606495.2 of Halesus radiatus. Taxonomy (NCBI): domain Eukaryota; kingdom Metazoa; phylum Arthropoda; class Insecta; order Trichoptera; family Limnephilidae; genus Halesus; species Halesus radiatus. Next base: position 20,824 of record JAHDVE020009004.1, read on the forward strand.
AAATATGCAATGACAGTATGAGCAGGACGACAGTGTTGGTTATGTGGGATAAAGATAGCTACAGGTGAAACCTGTCAGCGAGTCCAGCTGTCCATGGCTAATCGTCCAGGAAAATTACAGATGTTGGGGTTAAATGATTTAACAGCATAATTTCTAGTTTTGCTCCTGCCACTGAAAGCAGGAGAATGTGAAGAAGTACCTGTCTATAAAGACCAGGTCAACAAACACAAATTGACGATCAAATCAACGATCAACGCCATTTTGAATTTTCAACGATTGAACAGTTCGCGTTAAACGCCGAATCTCGATCCGTTTTAACGTTTGATCAAATTTTCGTTAGCCGTCAATTTTAAGCAAACAACATAACTGCTAACATACGAAATTACAATAATTAGCTAAAACGAGTAAAAGAGAAAATTCCAATTTCTGAATCATTTGTCATTTTGCTCAATTTCCATACCTACGTTAAATGCCTCGGAACGCCTCTGAACGATGTTCTGATTACGTTTCAGGTTTGATGCGCACCGCGAAAACCGGTAAAATATCCAAGTGAAAAAAATACCAACGTAACTTTAATCCAATTAAAATACTGACGACTGCACAATGGAATCAATTTGAACCCAACATCAGCTGTTTAAGGTCCGGCGAATAAGAATAGGTACCCACACGCTCAATACTAACTCACCTACACTAACTCCAATTCGGTATAAACTCATCTACACTCACTCAAATTTAATACAATCTCATACTCGGTATACCAACTTACTCACACTCTCATACCTATTAAATAGTAGCTCATCCACACATGGTCACTTTTACTCAGTCGCAAATAAACTGAAAATGTTCTGAATTAGTGTGGGAACCATTATGTGGAACACTCTTTGTGAATGATGACGATTCAATCATGCCCAAATTTTATCTAATTATCTTCTAGAGTTTTCTAGAGCATTCTGCACATGCCTAATCAACAAAGCTATGGGAATGTGGGTACCTACCCAGCCGGAATAAAAATTTGTTGAAAACTTACGTTTTAATTCCTGAATCAGACATATGAATTAGCGAGCTAGCAATATGAAATAATTCGGTCATTCATTGAAACGTCTGTAGCTAATGAATATTACTATAATATCGTGGTTTACAAAAAACAGTATAGGAAAATCACAATTTACGGCAGAAACTGAAACGTTTTTTTTTTAATTTAAAAAGTAACATCTTCAGTAATGAACTTTTTTTAACAACTCGAATCACGGTGTTTGTATGCTCCCACGAATTGCCACTGAAGCCCCCACAAATATGTTTTGAATGAACTATTTCTTAGAACAGAAAGTCCGATAGTCGCTGAATTCATAACGCACATACGGGATTTGTTTCGAACGCGCTCTCGGGCAGTATTACCTTTACTGACGGAAGGATTTTTTAGCACAGAATTTGAATGGCGCGCTGTTTAAAGTGTGGTAAAATAATTTTACAAATTCGTCTTATTTTCTAACATTTTTTTCTGGAAGTTCACTGCACAAATGCACTTTGTAAAACGAGTTTGTCTACTTCAGTTACCATGTCAGTTTTTAATTCGTCTTTCTTGCTGGGTGCTCTTTCAAAGATATACTATCAAACGAAGCTCAAAATACCCTATTTTTTAAATAATCTAGAGTATGGTAATTTAGCTGTTGCATACAACACATATTAACGCACAAAAAATAACCCACAAATTTGCAGAATGAAAGCCAGCATTCATAAAGCAGTTTCTTTTTGAAAGTGTAATGAATGCTCATAAATAAAAATGCAGTAAATTTGCACAGAGTAATATCATTTAACATCACTACACATTTGAAATGTTCCAAAACCTGTTCAGTGTTCAGTCAGGTAAATAGTTAAAGTGGCTCCAAAATCTGAAAGAAATAAAGGCCGTTCGAATTCTGCGAAAATACATTTACGAAAGAGAAGGTACTGATGTTATTTATGACTGGTTCTTCAACGTCCCACATAGACTTTCATATTCATGACCCCAGGGCCTGATTGTTATATTTTAACAGTTCATTGTCCGACTGTTGCATCGATGATGTTGGAAACATGGTCCATTGTAGACTCAACAATCAGTTTATTATTATTATTGAATCTCAAAGTATATTAAATACTAAAATGTCGAACGTTTGTTTTATTGAACGCGAATACTGCTCATGTCTGCAACAACTATCTAAAAGTCGTGGGACTATGGCATCCTCAAGTGTGGTATGTTGTGATGCAGAAGGAAGGGGAGAAGTAAATAAAGAAGAGGATGTCTGTGACATATGTGCCTATTCAAATCAGATCGCTAAACACCTCTAAAGCCATTCCGAGCAACGTTTCGATACGGAATGGTGGAATTTCACCAGACGATACAGAGCATATCCACCATTCTGGAATGTGCCAAAAATATGTACCTATATATAATGTTCTTGCTCTTGTATTCGTGTTTAATTCAATCAGGTCTAGTTTAGTGTTGGTGTGGAGGATCTTTTTAACGAATTAAAGAAGCTAATTTAAGAATTGGAGAGACTCAAATTGCCGGAAAATATCCAAAAACAGTTAAGTCATGTCACAGCTGAGCTGTTGAACGTAATAACGAGTCATAAAAGTGATCCGTTCTGATGCCGCAAATGTCAACTGTGTACATAATATTTATGCTGGGCATGGGTTAGATGTGTCTCCAGGCTGTGCACCCCAGGCGCAGTCCCTCCACACGTGCTGTGGATGCTCCGCACCCCTTGTGTTCTTCCATATACCTGTTACTCTAAGGTTCTTGAGTCAAAAAGCTTTCAACGATTTTTTTTCTATCCATAAACCGCACTACTCAATTCGACACCGTACCATCATTCACCACGAAGTACGTTTACATTATCAGTACTCGTATATCTACACACGTAAACACACAGATAACAGTACATTGTGGACTGTGTGATTGATTCCAAATCCACGAGGCACTAAATTCAAATACTTTGGCGCATGCGCATAAACTCCCGCCTTCTAATATCTTCGAATACTGTATACGCATTTGACAAGAGCACCCAACGTGCAAAAAACGACTTTAATATTTATGAGTATAATGCACAGAATAGCATTCATATTATGATTCCGGTGACTTATTTTTAGAACGATTTACACTAATTCTTAAAACCAAACTGACGACCCATTTTTTTAATGTTAGTTTGGAGTACTTACGAGTATTTTTTTTTCCAATTTTAATACTTGAAATTTGATCTTACACAAACGAAACGTAATATATCCCTGTTTCGTAAAATATCATCCAACGATATAATAATTCTCAGGAGAGTAATAATTCTGTTCACTAAGGCTTCTATTTATATACCTGACGTATTTCGGTTACGCAGGATTATCTCGACTCGTGTATATCAGAGCTAAATATTCAAATGTCTCACTTAGCAACAACATTAACTAAGATTTACAATATTGATTATTAACATTAATAAATAATGCTAATAAAAAAACGAGTGTCTAATGTATCCGTTGAAAAAACAGTAGTTATTACAATCGTTGTCTCCTTTTTCTAATTAATGTCTTCGTAGAAAAAAATTATTCCGTCTGCATATATCAGGAAACTTGATTATTTACAATCTTAACGACAAACAAAACACACAGATTGTAGTACTATTCAGCACCTTTTTTATCAAGTTAAAGCAATTCAATGGTGTGGCTTCGAAATTTGGTGGGAACAGATAAATAGACTGCTAAAAATTTTAGTGTACGCGAAATATAAAGAATGGAAACATTGAAGACATGTGTAATATAGATATGTCCATGGTGTGACAGAGAATGATAGTCTATCGGACTTGCTGTTAACAGAGATTACTTAATAAATTCAATTAGTGTACCAGAAACAAATTAATGCAAAATGTTAAAAAACGCATGAGATTCAATAGAAAAAAATCCGTTGATTTCACATATCAACTTAATTACATTTAATATTCCAACTAGAACTACCCGATCTAAAATTTTGTTTACCTGTAACAATAACTTCAGAACTGAGTCATTCAAATATTCATTGGTACCTCGGCTTCACACAGTAGGTAATACATATTCAGATATAGTAGACATTTTCAACTGCTCTGAATACAAATACAAACAAACGATTATTGCATACATCCTGTATAATTATTAATATATGTGTATAGAGTATAAGTAACCGTGAATGTGAGGTATGTTTTGATTTTTCGCCTCAGAACTTATTACTTAGAATGGTACTTACACTATGTCATTCGTGTATTTGTTCGATTTATTATCTTTGAACCTACTGTGATGTGTTTTGCACCTGTTTATTATAACTAACTTTATATGTAAAATCCCATATAGGGCGTATATTATACAATGAATAAATAATTCATGAATGATCAAAAGTTATTTTCTGTTCCAGAATTTAAAGACCTGGGAATAGCATTTATTTCTCAAACGAATAACATAACCAGTTAAACAATAAAAATATTGGGTTTCATGTAAAGATCTTATTTTTATTGTTTACTTCATGTAATGATTTCTCATACCTTCAAGCCGCTTTAGTACCTATCTCTATGAATATCTATTGATATTTAAATATTAAAAGTGACATTCTAATAATTCATACGAATGTTTTCTAACTAATTTGTAAATCTTATTTTTCGTGTGAGAGTGTGGAATTGTAAGTAATAAATGTAACACGTAAAAAAAAATTAATAAATAAATCACTTCAAAAAGATAAAACCTTAAAAAATATTTATATCCCTTGTCAGAAAGAAGCCATTTGAAATTTAACTCAACCATTTAGAATCCATTTTAAAATATTCATGAAAATATTGTATGTACATCCCTTGTCAGAAAAAAGCCATTTAGAATTTAACTCAACCATTTGGAATCCATTTTACAATTTTCTAGAAAAAAACTATCAAGAGAATCCAACATACATTTTGAACAAATTGTAATCAAAGGTTAGGAATTTCCGTTGAAAATACCAATTATTCTTCAATGTTACTAGTGATGGGTCTTACTACAATAAAAGAAAGACGAATATGTTCTGACTAATTTATCTTTATGAAATTGTTAATAACGTGTTGGACTCCCCTGAAATGCTTTTGTTGACTGACTTTCATGTTCCAATGGTTCATCAGAAGGTACCTTACCATGGTAACAATATAGGAACAAATACAGAATCAAATTCCGTGATGAATCAACTGAACAGTTTAGGGACTAAGTACTACATCGACACAACGTGTATTTAAACTAATAAAATGTTGCCAAAAGACACTAGACAAAATATTCTAACCTTAATATTAATATGCATTATATGTATAATGGTGGAAATATGTCAAACCATTTACCATCGTACTAATGAGTAGATCAGAAAATAATGGATGGATGATATGAGCGCATTTAATGAGATGAAGTGAGGGACGCTAAGACGATTTGGATATGAGGATCAGATAGAAGGAGAAAGCTGTATCATGAGAAGCACAAGGTGGAAGAAGTCTGGGATGCCCAGGAAGACAAGGCATGACCAAGTGAATTAAATACTTAAATCTGGTGGTGACATAACTTGGAAAAACAAAATAGTATAAATATAACAGGTGTAATGTTTGATGAATGATGCACGAATTTAGTTCCCTTTTGTTTTTATGCCTGTAGAATGATGGGTTGTTAGTTTTTTTTAAATTATTTTAGTTAAATAAAATATTCATGTGTTTCTACGAGATTAAAAACACATTTTTATTATGAAGTTCGATGACACGATGATAAAAATGCTTCGCGTAATGTAATAAATAAATAAATAAATAATTGAATGGCATGCTGATACTTATTTAAACGTGTATTACGTGTTTTATTCACGCTAAGGCGACCACAATACGACAAAAGCCGAAAAAAAAACTCTATATTCATCGACCGCAAAGTATAAAAGGCACGAATTAAAAACGTGCAGCCAACGCACTCGGTTTATTTGGTCTAATTCAAATCAACCGAAAAAAACAAAAGCGACAAATTAAAATAATCTGATACGCCTCAACTTGCCTCGTTCTGTGATTGAAATACACCCACAAATCAAGACTAATTATTTGGGGCACCGGACCAAAAAGCGTCAAAAGATAACACCATGCAGAAAAAAGCAATTATTTCAACTAATGTTGCAACTCGATAAAGAAGCATAATTGTGCATTTTGATGAGGTGGTATTGTGTTTCGGAGAAAAACTTTTAGTATAGCAAAAACATACAACCGAGTAGAAAATACCTATCAAAATTAAGTTTGTTGCAAATTGATGGAAATGTAGATTGATACTTTTTGATGAGATGTCTTAAGTTTCTGAAGAATTATTTGGCCGTATTAGAGGTCAGCAACCATCACGGCTGTCAGCGGCTTTGATCTGATGAATTTCCGAGGTAATCGCCCGAATGGTTGCGACATTCGAGTAATCTTATTTGTTGAACGTAATACCTTCGTGCTCCAGTACGTTTTTTTTTTGTTTCGTCCGAAGCGAAAATAATCAAACCACGTTTAGAGTTTCCCGTAGGTGTAATCTACAAATCGGGTACGGTGACTCAAAGTACAATAATAGTGAACGAAAAGTTTTCAATCCTTACATAATTTCAAGTAAGCTTATTTGTATGGTTATCATTGTAGATGTTAATGGTGATCAAACTTAGACGTGAAAGATTAATAAAATTCAATGGTACATATATCATAGAATTTTATTCTGATTAAAAAGAAAGCATATACAAGTATGAGACAACATAATAATGATCCATTTACCTAAAAAATAACATGAACGATCCTCCCTTACCTATATCACTCTCTAATATGGCATTTTTATATATCAACGAATCATTGTCCAATGAAACAAGGCACGTGACATGAAATGAGATAAACAAAAGTTACAAAAAAAGAACAGCAAATATGCAATTCTTGCATGAAGCTATGACCAAAATAGGACAAAAATATACTTTCGTAGAAAGCAATTACTTTGTGGTTAGACATACTTATTGAATAAAACAAACACTTTGTTTTAAATCACTAATTTATTTTAAAATTATCTCCACCGGCTTCGCATATTTCAATCTTCTAATGAAGCTTGAGATAAGCGAATCCTGTTGACGATAATTTTAAAATCAATTAATGGTTTCAGAGTGTTTGTTTTGTTTAACAAAAATATACATTTGCGAGAACATTCAAGTCAAAGCCTGAACCAGGTTTTGGTAGAGTCCATGATTTTAGACATACTGAATGATATTCTTCGAAGTTTATTTTCGTAAATCCTGACAAAAAGACTGGTACTAAAAACTTTAAGGTCCCTGGCTTGAGTTAACAAATCTTGATATTCTGGATAGTGCAGGATGGAACCCATAATTAGTGTTGATTGAAGAAAAGCAATTCATAGTTTTTGGGTCCATGGCAAGAAATTTTGAACCGAATGAGTTCCAACAAAGAAGGTAAATTAATAATACAATCGATTTATTTTGAAAATGCAAATGAAATCAAAGTCTTTTCTACGCTTTTCTAATGAATAAATGTTTAAGGTTTATTCGATTTCATCATAGGAGTGATAGCCTCTTTCTCGCCCTAATCTCCGTGCTTTTTTTGTTTCATTCAAGAATTGTCATCTCATATTGCACTCAATATATCTTTACTTATTTCGTTTTTCTAAAAATCTTAGTAATCTGAGCTAAGAATTATTATTTCTTTAAAGAAGTTAAAAGATTTCGATATAAGAAAATTTAAAAAATATTTTAAATGGTCTCTAAGCGTGAATTGTGTAATAAAACAAAGCGCAGAATCGCCTGAACGAGTCCGTAAATCACATTTAATCTCCCGCCATCTCCTGCTTCCCTGTCAATTAGAGCCATAAGCATTGCATGACCAAGTAAAGCGTGCGATCAAAAGCGCCTTTGATTCTACATTTATCTTGCCAAGATGGGAACAGATCGCAAATAAGGTGTTATTTTGTAACGCAATTACTAAGTTTTTACCGTTTTGGTCGAGGAGTCGATAAATTTAACATCTTTTGATATTGTACTACGGTACTAAGCATAGAATGGGTAGCTACCGATTAATGTTTTTATAAAAATAAGATTTTTTAAAAGTATTTTTCTTGAATAGTCCCCCACACTAGCCAGAAAAACTTTAAATGATGTTTTACGAAGTCAAAGATTCATTCCAAGATGGAATAAATCGAAAAAACGCAACTCTCCTCGCCTAACATTAATACATTTTTCTGTTGATTTACATGTTTTAATAAATAATTTCAAAATTATATTCCATAAATACCACATAATCAGAAATCGACTGAAGTATAGGCGCGTACATTATACGTGTGCCCGAAGTAAGCTCAATTACCCCCTACAGCCTCGTTCACACGGAGCGATTTCGACGCAGCTATGTTGCCACGGCAAGTGATCGCCTCTAATGCATGAAACCAACAAAAAACATTTAATAACTAGCGATTCGAGATGTCAAACGAGGCGATACTAGCACCACATAGCGGCAAAGGGGTCATCAATCAAAATTAATCAGAATTAATTAAATATGTTCTAATCGAATCGCACGAATGTTTAAAAGCTTCTAATTTAGTTTTTCGCGGCGGATACCTTGTCACACGAAGCAATTTCGACGCTACTATTCAAGTAGCAGCGTTGAAATCGCTTCGTGTGATCGAGGCTTAATTGTGGTGAAATTAATCATACATTTTCAAATACCTAAATTATTTTTAAAACATATTATAATCAATTTCATTGGCCTGATGTATTGTAAACTGGCGACAATCGTTTTCTTTCAAATCGCAATAGATCACACTTCCAGATAAAATCTTTTCAGTTTTTATAATAAACATCTTAATTAAGGCGGTGTGACTAGGTGGGATGGAAATGGCAGAAATAAAAAAAAATACATACAAAATTCTAATATTAATTGTATTTAAAAATCATGAAGATACGCACCCCTCTGTGCTGTCTACAACAGTATAGACCAGGGGTCGGCAACCTGTGGCTCTTTGGATGTGAAGCTGCGGCTCTTTAGTTCCATACGCAATTCTATTTATTTTTGGCAAGAAAAAAATTGTGTCTCTTTAAAAACTTTTAAATCTTGTATATTGTAATTTTGGACTCTTCCGACTCAAAAGGTTGCCGACCCCTGATATAGACTGATTGTTGAAGGGTCCGGTACATTTCTTAAGAAGGATTTCGCAAACGTCTTTTAATAAAGCATAATTTTATACTTTTCTGGCTTGGTTTCTTAATAATGTCGCCATCAAATGGATGATCAACAATTAAAACGTCACAGCATCATTGTAACGATCTCCCCCCGAAGATCCATAATTATACAACGACTGAAACCTGATTTTTTGAAACTATTAATTTTTATTGCTGAATAAATTTTGTAAGAAGTTTATGCGACAACATTTTTAAATAACTAACCATCGCTTAACACGACAAAACTTAAAACAGTATTATTAAAATCATTATGAAGGTATAGTGAATGATGTAAAAATGAGATCTCTGAGACCAATGTACGATAAATCTTTGTATGATCGTTGTAAATATGTGGTAATCCGAAAATAATACACGACCGATGGAAACGCAATGGTTCACTTTGATAGTTTGAGCATGAGTGGATGAACAAATAAATAAGTGTATGGAGAATATTTGACGCGGAAGTCAATAGTAGAAGAAGTCGGGGAAGCCCGTGGAAGACATGACACGATCAAGTGTCGGCCTCCGTGGTTGAGTGATTACAATCCACGGCTACGAGTGGCAGGTTCAGCAATTAGGCTTTCATCCTTCCTCAATCACTTGAAAGGTGGTTATTTTATTTTATTTGGAAAACCAACAGTTTACAGGAATAATTACAAATAGCAAAAAGTATTTAAATTATTCAACTTAAAAAAAAAAGAAAAGTTACAAGGTTAGCCTGTGGGGTAAGGATGAAGGGAGGGAGGGGAAGGGAGAGGATCTAGTCTGTGTACAGTATAATATGTATTGTGTGAATGTTATGTATTGATTTTTGGTTTGAAATTATAAGTGGCTGAGTTGAATAAGTCGAACTCGCTACATGAAGTGTTAAAAATGTGTGAAGCGCGTTGTGGTGACCGTGTGTCCAAAGTTATTAAAGATAGAATCGAGTATGGAAAAGACAACACGACTTATGGAAGGGTATAATTGTATGGCGGGTTGTCTCGTCCTTCTTCATACTTTTGATTCATACCTTAACATTGTGACAGTAATAATTATGTCAACCTACCAACGTCGCGTTTGATTCAATCACCACGCGAACCCCGATATTTATTTGAGGCTCAACGCCATAGTAACCTCGGTGTTGTCATTACAGTTATATTCATATTTATTGTACATGTGGGTACAAATCCTGGTGTGCGATTTGATTAATTTGTGTTATTTCACAATTTATATATAATATTTCACAATATTCGTTATTTCACAGATTCGTAAAGAATGCAAGGCTGATGTAAGCGTAGTGAGCAAGATTAAGAAAGGGACGCTTAGATGGTTTGGGCATGTAGAGCGAATGAATGAAGAAAGGAGTGTAAGGAAAATATATGACGCGAATGTGAATGGAAGAAGAAGCCGGGGACGTCCAAGGAAGACGTGGCACGATCAAGGCAATCAAATACTTGAGTCGGGCCATGTCAGAAGTCAGAATAACAGAAGAGAATGTATGAGACGTTGTATGAAGGTGAATGAAGCAAGAAGTGTATGCCAAGATCGAGTTGTTTGGCGGTCCGTCCTCTCTGTCTACGCCTGCGGAGAAACGGCGTGATGGTTAGTTAGTTAGTTAGGTAGTCACAATTTATTCATTAAAAATCATATATATTATATTTGTGTCACGCTACAGAGCTCCATTCAAAATCGAAACGTTGATTGAAATTTCTTTAGCCGTATTTGGTGACCAGATCTGAATAGCCAGGTACTTCCTAACCTTTCTCTCCCCCGTCTCTTTTCCCTCCCACTCATAATATTCCCCAATTGAGGATGCCAAAAAAAAAAAAAAAAATATATATATATAGTATATTTGCGCACGTTCCAGAGTGGAAGATACTCTCAGTATTGCCCTGGTGAATTAAAACGTTGCTTGAAATGGCTTTTAGCCATGTTTGGAGAGCAGATCTTAAAAACCAGGTATTTCCATACCTACCTCTTCCCCTACCCTCTACCTTCAGCCTCACAACATTCGCCAATTAAGGATGCCATAGTCTCACTGGCTCCAGACGATTGGGAGCTGTTGGGACTCTTGTGTGGTATTCACATAAAAATTTCCAAGGAATTCGCATAGCACAAAGTTCATATCGCACAACGTACAAACAATAAAGTTTATAATCAATTCTTCTACAAATTAATAAATCTACAACCTGCCAATGTCTTGCTGTGATTTTGATGGACCTGTGAATGGTTGGTTACAGCCAGCTGAAATGCTGTCTACGTCCAGTCTCCTGTAACTGCCTATTATAGTGGTCTGGACAAGGAAGAGAAATACTCGTAGGTGTAATGACTATAAGTTTCCATGGCTCAAGTCGTTGAGGAATGTGACTACAAACGCTGGAATCCCAAACGAGATGTAATAGTTTCATGGAAAACCATCCATCTTTTAGTATCACTATGCGCTTGTGGAAAGTATTGTAGTTGCGATTCAACAATTATTTACCAACTCTATGTCCAGAGTTTATTAATGACTATTTTTATAGATATTGGTTAATATCAAAGATTGTAGTATATTTTCAGGAATGATGACAAATCTTCGCAATAAATGCATGTACCTAAATGTTCCATGCGTGTTCATTAATAATGTATTAAAAAATAAGATTCGTGAACGCACTGTACAAAACAGTCCGAATTTGTGTGACGTAAAATAGAACATAAATTATGTATGATTTTTTTTACACGCATGATTGTTAAAATTATAATTTTAAGAAATGGGAACCCACATAGGTTCACCTGTGTGTGGGTAATATGAGAAATTTAAGTAAATATAAGGTACGCAAGGTAAAGTTATAGTAATTATGACGTAGGTTTCGCTACTGGCCGCTAACAACAACGGTCACCAGGAAAGGAGACGGCCTAGAAATGTTGGCAGGGGTGACGTCATAGACGTCTTTCAACCGAAAATATCATTTTGGAAGCAAATTAAAAACGCATAAAACGTAAAGTAACACTATTTGTTCTATATTTTAAAAGTACGCTGATATGTCGCAATTTACGTCATCTATTTTACACAATTAGTTACCGACATAAAACGAGGTCTTTTCCACGATATCAAAAATACCCCCGCTCTTTCAAAAAGATCCAATGAGTCAAAAGTCGAGAGTCGAACTAATACTAATGGGCATATTTTTCTAATCCACTTGAAACCAAGACATTTGCCAGCGCAATGATACTAGACAGAAAAAATGAAGGATTTTCTTTATTCCAATACTATACGGGGTGTACGTACCCCACAGACTTAAACAAACGATTCCGAAGAAAATTTGGAGTAAGAAATATAGCCCGACGATATATAAAAAAAAACGTATATTTATTTTTCTCAATAGATTTAAAGTTATTTTGTGTTGTAATTATTAATAAATTAATAAGAATTATTTTGTTTACACCGCTGTTTTTAATATATAAATATCAACATGTTTCGAAAGCAAAGTTTTTCCGCTCAGGATACACAAGGATGACAAGTATAGACAAATGATATGATATTATTTTTTAGTGTACTGTGTATCATGCTAAGGAAAGCTTCGTTTCCGAAACGTATTGATATTTTGTTACGAGGAGAAAAAGAGAGAAGGATGATGATGAAAAGCCCCACGAGGGAAGCCAGTGTTACGAGGGGAAAAGCACCACGTTGGGTGGCAGTGTTTGTGTTGGATTGAGAGGAAAAGGGAGAGAAGAGGGTTGGTGTAAAGAAAGCAGTGCAACTCACCCTGAGATCAGATTCAGGACTGAACCCTGCTCCACCGTGGTATAGCTCAGCTGGTACAACATAATGTTTCTCTTTCTCAAAGTCAAATGGGTCGGCCGCAGCCTTAGAATTGGAGTGGGTATCTACTCTACTTAATTGAAGAGAATGCGCGCTTTCAACTCAGAATTTATTTATAGCAAAACATAGACAGGTAAGTTATATGCGGGTTTCACCACGAAGGTGGTATCTAAGCTGTTTTAGACAATTCTCTCTCTCTCTGAAGGATCTCCAACTTAATGGAAAAGGCACACATATATAGCACATAATAAGAAGGGGAGTTTTGATAGCGGCTTACATGAGTAGCTGGTAGTCAGGCGACGCCAATGGCAAGCCGGATTCCACGTGGCCAGCGTCCAAGGTACACAGGTATTAAACATTCCCACACTGATTTTAACAATTAAAGAGACACCATACCAGGTGTTTACAAGGGGGTAGTGTGGTAATTAACTGCTACAGGCCAAACTCACTTATAGTTGATGTTTCCATGTCTGGAATCGGATGATGCAATAAAGAGCGGCGGCGTACTTAAATCACGCACGCAGATGATGATTCGGTGTCTTAGATTGGAATGCTAGCGACGCCGAAAATTATCTGTCCGCTTGCCCCCTTGGTTGATTAACAAAGATGGCCGGCGGAAACTCACCAGATTGGTTGATAATGGTGATCTCCGGCGAGATGTACTGTTATTGTTTGAAACGTAACGTTTTACAATCGAGCGGCTAGAAGTAAACTAGAATCAAGAAGTATTATTCCTTCGCGACTAGAATCTCCGATTCGTTACGTAACAATTTATATATTAAAAACAGTGGTGTAAACAAAGTTATTCTTACAAATTGATCACACCTTGCCAGTGGGTAAAAATAACGCATCACGTTTTACGCACTCCATCGCGTTCCAGCAGCATGTCAACGGACAACAAAATGACATTTACAGTTTTTTCTCCAAATGTAGTCAGGAATCGCTGGTTAAAGTCTTTCGGGTACGTGCATACTGCTGATACATTCAATGTAAGGCATGTGATACAAATGCATTCCAAGCTACAAGTACTCCGGTCAATCGTATACCGATTCATATCTTCTCACTGATTAGCAATCACCCAGCTCATTAGCAGCGAATCGACGTCTGTAATCACATAATGCCTGGAAGGAAGAAATGATGCGAGATGATTTTAGTTTAAGTCTATACAAATATGTACAGTACTGCAATTTAATCTAGTATTTTTATTAAACGTGTATATGAAATAAATGTATCTGCACAGTAATCAGTTCATTAGCAGTAAATTTGCAGCAGTAATCACAGAATGCCTAGATGGAAGAAGTGTTAGGGCCCCCAAAGAGGAGTAATAGCAACATTTCAGGTTGGGACGAGCGTGGGTAAAGCAGGAATCATCCCGTGATATTCCCGAACACTTGCGTAATATGCGTTATTCAACGCTTCGGACGCCGGGAGGTTGATTCTCCATATCAGGAGTTAGACAGGCTCGGTTTTAAAGAATTTCGCTAGAAGATGGCGCGTCGCCATTGTTGCACTTTCGATTAAGCCATATTGAGAGGACTATAAAGATAAATTATAATTAATGTGTTAAAGAACTTTTTACGTGTTAATAATAATAATAATAACAAAGCATTTATGTAGCGCAGTTTTGTGTTATTTCACTTCAAGTGCGCTTTAATGTATTTACCTGTATTATACTAAGTATGTTACAGAATTCGTTACCAATATTTCCGGATGCAATGTATCCGTTACTACCTGGAGCCCGATTCCGATTCTTTTTAAGGATAAGACATTGTCCTTATCATTAGACTTGAAGACTTTTTGCTAAACTGCTGTTCCTGTTTTCCCGAATGGCAGCTGTCGTTCAGCGAATTCCGTTCTTTAAAAATACCGATATTTGCATAGTTTTAAAATAAAAACTCGGAATTATTTTATTGTGACAATTAAACTTCAGCGTCACAATATTATTCCCCTTTACGACGGATTTAACATCTGTACTTATCTGTAGTACGGATCTTTTCGTCGACTAAAGTTAGGTTATTTGAAACTATCGACGGCCTCCATGGTCAAGGAGTAAGGCTCTCGACTACGAATCCGAAGATCGCGGGTGCAAATCCCGTCGTGCGCAAGTAAATTTTATTTAATTAATTTGTGGTTTTTCACAATTAATTCATTTAAAAATAATATATAGTATATTTGCGCACGTTCCAGAGTGGAAGATACTTTCAGTATCGCCCTGGTGAAAGACCACCATTTAGAATTGAAACGTTGCTTGAAATGGCTTTTCGCCGTGTTTGGTGACCAGATCTGAATAGCCAGGTACTTCCCCACCTCCCTCTTCCCCTTCTCCTTCCCGTCCCCAATACCTTCAGCCTCACAACATTCCCCAATTGGGGATGCCATAGTCTCATTGGCTCCAGAGGGTTCGGAGCAGTTGGGACTCTTGTGCGGTATTCATATTAAAAAAACATAAATAAATAAAAAATAAATAAATACTCAATAAATACTAAATACTTATTTTATTGTGACAATTCAACTTCAGCGTCGTAATATTATACCCCTCTATGCGACGGATTCAACATCTGATAAAAAAACAAATACTTCAACGTTGTTTACATATTTGGCACATCAATGTTACAGTATAAGCATGCATTAGTATCGAGTAGACCTAGGTTATTTGAAACTATTTAAATCTGGATAAAAGCGTCAAATAATATTGTTTCTTTTTATGTTATCTATTATAATACATATGTA
The DNA here is from genome assembly GCA_022606495.2 of Halesus radiatus. NCBI lineage: Eukaryota > Metazoa > Arthropoda > Insecta > Trichoptera > Limnephilidae > Halesus > Halesus radiatus. The sequence goes on from JAHDVE020009004.1 coordinate 36,537, forward strand.
CGTTTGCAATATTATTTATAAATGTGTATATAAAGTCTTGTAATGGACGTAAATAAATAAATTATAAATATTTATAGTGAGTTATAATAATGGTATTAAATTACCCGATCTAACGAAATTACGATGTTTGTAAAGTACCTATGCCAAAAGCCCGAAAATACAAGTCATAATTAAATAAATTATAATAAATTACTCGCGTTAAGTAAGTAATAATAAATTACACGTGTTAATTATGTGTGATACACCTATAATTTATAATAATGCTGTGATAATTAAACAAAATTCAAATTCAAACAAAAAGGAGTTAAACAATCGAAGATAAATGGTGTTAATAATGAACATTTACGTAATACAGCTCTGCTACCCTGTCATAAACGCATTTTTCGGCCGATTATCATTTTTTAATTTCCAATTAATATTCGCTACATACCTTGTAATGAACATCTTAATTCAATCGGCCCTCCGAGGTAGTCAGGATTATGTTATTATGTATTTATAAGAAATTAAGAAGAAATTTAAGGGATATTGAAAGAAGGGTGAATGCAGGAAACTCCATTACCGGAGGACTGAACACGGTTGGCGCTAGCAAAAAGTTGTCCAAAGAAGCGAAGCTAGCAGACCACAATGGAGTACCAACCCTGTTGTATGGCAGTAAGGCATGGAATTGACAGTGGAAGGATGAAAGTAAACTGAATGCCGTAGAAATGAGATCTTTGAGGCTAATTTGTGGTCAAACCATTTATGATGGTGTGAAAAATATTGAGATTCGTGAGGAATGCAAGGCGTAAGCGTAATAAGTAAGATTAATAAAGGGATGCTTAGATAGTATGGACATGTAAAGCGAATGAACGAAGAAAGGGTTGTAAGAAACATATATTACGCGAATGTGAACGGAAGAAGAAGCCGGAGACGCCCGAGAAAGACATGGTACGATTTTTGAATGAAATACTTGAGTCGGGCCATGTCAGAACTCGGGATAATAGAAGAGAATGTATCAGACGCTGTATGAATGTGAATGAAGCAAACAGTTTATTCTAAGATCGAGTTGTTTGCTTTCTGCCTACCCTAAACGGCGTGATGGTTAGTTAGTTAGTTACAAGAACCTCAATAATCTGTGAGAAGTTAAACTTCAAATTAAAAAATTAATTAAATTCCAAGTATAAACCTATCTTTATATATATTAATTCTTATAATTTCTAGTACTTAATATTCATTACTATGTTTAACTATATATTCACATTGTTATTAACATGTTTCTCCTACACCAAAGACAAGAGCCAGTTCTCTTCTTTGGCGCGGTAGCGCTTTGAAAATAAAATGCTACTCTTCATAGAAAAGTCGCAACTGAGATGTTTTGCGCATGCTAAAAGGTCGAATTCTGCGGAAAAATCTGAGTACTGTTCCAGAAGAAGACGTCCGGTAGGCTGACACAGGTGGGAGAAGCAACTCCACACGCTGTGCAAGGAGAAGCTGGACCTACTATAGACGAATGCCGTCGATCTAGGGCAGAACAGAGATGCCTGGAGGCGCCTTGTCGATGCGATGGGTCCCCGGTCCAAGTAGGACAATGTATGTATGTGTATATATTCATAACGTTAGTGAATATAAATCAGATGTTAAAATATACTAAATGATCTAAAAATTCACATCAACAGAGTTATATTTACATAGATTTGCAATTAAAAATAGACTAACTAACCAACTCACTAACCATCACGCCGTTTCCCCGCAGGGGTAGGCAGAGAGGACGGACCGCCAAACAACTCGATCTTGGCATACACTTCTTGCTTCATTCACATTCATATAACGCCTCATACGTTCTCTTCTGTTATTCCGACTTCTGACATGGCCCGACTCGAGTATTTGATTCACTTGATCGTGCCATGTATTCCTCGGGCGTCCACGGCTTCTTCTTCCATTCACATTCGCGTCATATATTTTCCTTACACTCCTTTCTTCGTTCATTCGCTCTACATGCCCAAACCATCTAAGCGTCCCTTTCTTAATCTTGCTCACTACGCTTACATCAGCTTTGCATTCTTTACGAATCTCAACATTTTTCACTCGATCATACATGGTTTTACCACACATTCGTGTCAGAGATCTCTTTTCTACAGCATTCTACGCTGTTGATATTTCATGACACCAAAGCTCACAGACCGAGAGTTCGTCGTGTTTTAGCGAGTTAAAGTATGCGTTTAAATTTTCATATTTATAACGAACTGTTAATTACGAAAGTTTTTTAACAGTCTTCATAAAATACATCAGAACGTTTAGCCTAAAGACTCTAAAGACTACCTTCAACCATGACACGCCAGCTGATTGATGGGGTAAGGTCAGAGGTGACTTCACACCATTGTTCCGGCCCATTCATTGTTTGATGGAAGACATCGTAGAACCTTCACACAAACCTGGGCATAATATTAAAATTAGAAGATTCACCGATGAATTTTGATAGTCTATGAATGGGTAAACATGCCAGTTTATCCATAAATGTATTTTTTAACGGCAATTATTATAAAGTGATGAACTAACAAATAGGAATAGTGATTAGTTTCCCGTAAAAGTTTTGCAAAATCAATTATTTAATCGATAGAATCATTACGTTTTTCGGTTTTCAAGAATTGATTTTTAATTTATCTTCTTTAAATATGTTGAGGGCATCCATGATCGATTGGCTACGATCTTTGGCTACGATTTCGGAGGTAGCGGGTTCAAATCCTGGAGTGCACAAGTAAATTTAATTTCTGTTAATGTCAATATTTATCCATGTAAACTGATATTCATATATTGTATATGCGGCTCGTTCCAGAGTGGTAGATACTTTCAGTATCGCCCTGTTGAGAGACCACAATGTATTCACAGTTGAATCCTTGCTTGAAGTGGTTGCAGCCGTTGAGACCTGAAAATTTGGCATTTGCGAATACGCATATTTATATGTGAATTTGTAATTTTCGCCAAATTTTTTTATATATTTTTCTGACGATATCCTTCTAATTTAAAATAAAATAATAATATTTTACATTCAAAATATTTACTTGTCTGTAATTATGACAAGCTTGAATCGATATAAAACGGAATGCATCAAATTTCACTTCCAAAACGGCGCATAATGTATTTTTTTAAATAAAAAAACAAAAAATAAACAAAAACATAATGAATAAGAAAACAATAATAAAACAAACGAAAATCAAAAAAAAAACATCTTTTTGGAAAAAATCATCATAAAACCACTTTGTTGCAAAAAACCATTGCTTTTTCTAAAAAATAACACCACTTTTCCCAAAAATTTCACCGAAAATAACGCGAATTTTACCAAAAATAACGACACTTTTACAAAAAAAACGCGTTTTTTTTCAGGTCCTTACCTCTTAGTTATAAGGAAAATCTTACCATTTATATAATTAAGTCGGTTAAGATGTTCATTTTAAGGTATTTAGCGAATAAATAAATATCTTATTAAAAATTAGAATATTAATATATATTAAAGATCGATATAAAAATGTAAAAATCACTTACATCTTCGATTAATCCATGGATTTCCCAAGACTTTCATTTAAATTTGATCATTAGTGGAAAGTACTGTGAAGGGCCGAGGAAATAGTCCTATTTACGAATAATCGTTTTTGTAAACAAAAAATGACTATCAAAGTCCATCGATGTTAGCTGCGCTAACAATTTCCATTGATAGATAGAAATCAGGTCAGGTAAGTCAGTCTATTGAGACCCTCGTTCGCCGGTACTTTCGACGTATTCAAGTGACTAGTAGCAAACAAAAACCGCTAGTTGCTTATTCAATCGGAGAACCAACAACTTCTATAGTGGTTGGCTAAATGCCGATGATTGTATTTTGACCAGCATAATCGTTTTGTTTTGTAAAACTATTAGGTAGGTAGGTCTTGCGTAGTAGAGAAAGCATCCCACTTAACTTAGAAACCAAAGACACTGATACGAGTGCAGTTCCGCTGGGTTGTTGGGTGAAAGCTAATATCCGATAGAGAAGACACCAAAAGAAAAAGAAGAGCATCAATATCAAAATGATGGTATGAGTACGAATACAACCTTCGCTGTTCTCTAGGATATATTATTAAAACTTAGGAGGAAAACTGTAAACTTCAAGGCGAGATGGCGTCGAAGATTGTGATAAAAATGAGCGATAGCCATGTAGACATTTGCATATCGCTTCGTTGCCTTTTTCCACTTCCCATAATTTGCATCGCGTAATAACTTCCAGCGTGGAGTTAACTTTACGTCTACCCTCAACCCGCGGCGAGTGTGGTCGAGAATAAGTATCTATCTACCTACATATTTACTCTATTCTTAACTTTTTCAATCACAATAATTTTTTTTTTAAAGAATCATTAAAAGCTTTTAGAGTCCAAATATGCAATCATACTAATAAAACAGAATAATTGAACGTGAAAAAAATAAGACACAGATCTTTCACCAGTTAGTAGTACTAGATAATAAACGGTATTGTTCTCATTAAAGAATTAATCATATCTCTTATGTATGCAATATGGCAGTTTTTAATTATTTCATCATAAATAAATTAATATTGCAATTCCACAGCCAATTACTGAATAAGGAACTCCAGTGAAAAATATATTTTATTTAAAATTACATTTTCATATAGATCAGCAAACGCCGATTCTGAATATATAACTTTTTATATGCAATTATACGTAAAATTTATAAATCGATAATTAAAAATAAAATAAAATCATCTCATCAAAACGCCTTATTATATTGGTACCATTGCATTTGGAAAATTTGAAGTCACGTGCGTATTCTGTTTTAGGATTATTTTTCGATTTTGTTTAGTATTTTAAACATGTATTTTTTTTAGTTTTGACGAAATTTAAACATAGTTTTGGTGACTTTAAGCTTTATAATGGTTGTTCAATATAAAAATTTAAAAAAAACTATGATTAATGAAAGAAATTAAAGTATTCATGAGGAAACCAATTATCAATACATATATTATGACACTGTTAATGCTCAATACTATTATTATTATTTTAGTTAAAGTTTCTAAGAAGATACATAATTTAATTACTAATGCTTAGTTATGGTTTATGAATAAAATATAAAATTATGTACAGTAAAGCTCATCCTTGTTTTGACATTTGACATCCTAAACTCAAAAATGATCAAAACCGACAGACCATAGATTTGGATCGTTTTGGCGGGCTTTGAAAAATTGATACTTTTAAAATTATTTCATCTATGAAAACTTACTTTAGAAATGAAACTAAATATTCAGGTATTTAAGTATGAACCTCATTATTGATAATTTATTTTTAAAATTGGACTGTAGTTCCTTATAAAAGTTTCGAGTTGACTTGGCCAAGAAATTACATACAGAAAGGAAACTCAAATTTCATGACACAAAGTGTAAATAATGACAACAAAAACGTGCCTTAAAAAATGTAAACACTTCGACAATCTGTAATATACGCTTAATATCAGCGTATATTAATGGGGGGCACTCAAAAATATACACTTTTTAGTCTGCCAACGTAAGAAATACCATGAACTATTTATTTATAAATTTTACACGCATAGTTAGAAAAATACACATGGTTTCTAAAGATAGGCTGTATGTAGTTTTTCATTGAAAATTTAAAAATGGCTATTTTATCGTCACGCAAAGACGTACAAATTCCTTACAAATTTTATGGAAAAGACTATTTTTCTATCATTGTTTAATTTCTTTATTTGGTTCGTTTGTCTTGGGGTAGGCACAGCTTTACAGCCTTTATTGACTGCACGCCATTGGCCTGTAGATAAATTAGGAGTCGATTGAAAACGTAGATATACCAGTCAACCGAATTGCGCAACCGAAAGTTTTTTTTTATAACAATTAACAAACCGCTTCTCATATTAAATAAACATAACCTCATTAAAATGCAATGACTTTGATTGACATACCATCAAATATAAATAATGATTGCCAACATCCTTCCACATTTCAATTTCCTCTCATTAAATTCAACTAAACAAAGTGCCTTCAATAAAGCGTAAAATATTTAAATTGCACCGCCGATACTTAAGTTACGGCAACACTCGAGAAATATTGACAATAATGACATACATGAGATCAACGCTGGTCATAAATTTATTATTCGCCGTGGAATATTAAAATTCATAATTTTATTGCCCGGGGGGTCTAAGCGGTTGAAAGTTGTACAAGTATTATTTCAAGTTGGAAGAATAGTGGAGTCAAAATCATAACTTTGTTGTATGAATATAGATACATCCCTTATCCTTAAACTTAACCTAAACCAATAAGCGAATGATGTGTGTATTATTAGCAAGGATTTCATGGAATAACGATTCACTTCAGCAATCAAACTGAGCTATACCTAAAGGTTTATTCCCATCTACCAGCGTCGCGCAGTGCAAAACAGTACAGGAACGGCACAAACGCCAGTATTCACATTACACCGCGCTCCACAGCACAGCCGCGAGTACAGCTGTCAATTTAACTGTCAACTAAGCGTTTGTCAACATGTTTGAGGATTTTATAATCCCATTCCCATATTTATTATTATGTTATAACATATTTTCCATGACCAAATCAATCAATTTATCGTTGACTGTCATCTGACAGCGAAGCCAATTTGGCGGTGCTAACGGTATGTGTTCATACTAGTTCTGCAGACGCAGACGTCATCAGCAGCCACCAGCACCGTCAATATATTCTAGCCAACAATCTCGGCCGGTGCTGGCCCGTGCATGCGTGGATACGTTACGCTTACGTACGCTATAATGTGAACGTGTCCATAGACAATGTAATCAACCAATGTTGTCCTGACGGTACTGTACTGTTTTGTACTGCGCAGTGCTAGTAGATGTGAGTAGACCATCGGGAGGGATCGATGTTCTCATAGACGTGGTTTTTTTCTTCAATTCTGTAAGAAATAACATTCAATATTCCATCGTATGTGTTCTTGCATAACCGACTCATACAATTGCCGTGGAAATATGATACCTATGGCGAAAACTGCCCGGCGGCCAGTGCAGTATGCAGCCTTGTTTAAATAATCGTCTGGTTCCCGGCCGGCACCCGGCTGCCGTTTGTTACGCCTTAACTATGATCAAATATGACTCAAACACAATTTTGCTGAAGCGCTTAAATTTTGCTCAGCGAGACACGTGATTATGGTACCTATGCCAGCACTTAATTCCTATTTCATCAAATCTTTTTTTTTTATATTATGTTTTACTTAACATACCTACTCCAATTGGTGATACCATGACGGCCTCCATGGTCGAGGGGTAAGGCTCTCGACAAAATTCGTGTTTGGTGACCAGATCTGAATAGCCAGGTATTTCCCCACCTTCCTCTTCCCCTTCTCCTTCCCCTCCCCGATACCTTCAGCCTCACAACATTCCCCAATTGGGAATGCCATAGTCTCACTGGCTCCAAACGGTTGGGAGCAGTTGGGACTCTTGTGCGGTATTCATATAAAAATAAAATAAAATGCCATAATCCCACTGGCTCCAGACGGTTTTGTGAATAGTTGGAACTTATGTGCGGTATTCATATATGCTTCTTCGTCTTCGTATGGTGGAGGAGAGTTGGTGGAAGACATAGTGGAATGCTGAGGTCATTCAGCCAGTCGACAGCACCGGGAGTCATTTGGTACAGCACAGATATGCAATAGGAAAAATGATGAAAGGGGCTTATATAAAAAAAGCATTCACTCAGTTTTTATTGATGATATCGTAATAAAGTCATCCGTTTAAAAATAATTATTTTCAAAATTGTAATGAAGAAGCATTTATTACTGATGTAACGCCTCGACATTCTCAAAAATGTTATTTATGAAACACAGCGATCAATGTAATCGCTTATTATAACAAAACGCTTTCTTCATTAATGTTAATTTCCTCTTCTAGACTAGATCACTTGGTATTCCACCAAGCTTTCTAATTATTTGTCTGTCTCTCACGAGAAACGGATATTAAAAATAACTCGTCAATAACCGAAATTATGCCTTAATAATAATTGTCAAGTAATACATTATGATCGTAAATAATAATAATAATAATAACAAAGCATTTATATAGCGCAGTTTTGTGTTGTTTCACTTCAAGTGCGCATGGGAAATGGGGATAAAATTAAACTGTTATCTAAAAGCATCAATTGGGACAGGTTTTTTACCAGTTATATAATAATGTCAGCAACTGTGAAAATAAAAATATACAAATTAGCAAAAAAGTTTTTATTCCACTTTTGTTAAAGTTTATGTGACACAAATGAACCAATTGATTGTTTAAAACTGTTTCCAGCAGTCTTTTAAATTATTCAACTTTTCATAATTTATTGCAACGGTATTTTTAAGTTAAATTTTTTACTATCGCGACTGGAAATAGTGGTAATATTACAAATCCTGACCGATTTTTATTGACTTTTTAATGTCTGAAAGGTGTATAGTCATTTGTGATACTGTAAATATAATTTTTTTTCCGGAATGTAAAGGCACAACAATCACAAACAATCTTTATAATTAAAGTACATATCTATTTAAACTTTAAAATGTAACAATAATTAATAAATATGAAAGGTAAATAAAAAAAATACAAAAGCAATGTGATTCGAGAAACAAGCAACATCAATGATTTTCATTGAACTAGAAAATTAAAAATATTCTAGGCTTGTATGAATAATGATGCAATGGCGACCGATATGGGCGTAGAATTATGAATAATAATCGCCCAACCTATTGTTATGGGATCGAAATCTTTCTGTAAATATTTTGAGAGATTTCACTTTCTCATGTAACTCAGGAGAAGAGTATTTTTATTTTTTTACAAATCGTTACTATTATATTTTTATTTATTTATTTCTGATATCTGAAATAATGTTAAAAAAAGGCTATTCACATATAATGAAAACTTGTAGATTCTACCCATATTATTAATCCAATATCGAAATTTGTTTTTACAGTAATGAAAATATTTGATACATTCATAGCTAGATAATTATAGAAATAACGTTGCAAGCTTGAAACAGTTAGATTTACCTTGAAAATTGTGATGAAACAGATGTACTTATTTAATCGAACAGGAGATTGGCTATCAATATATTGTCCATTTATTTAACCTCCCCGGTCAGTATTTTTTACGGATTACAATTTTCCGTGACGGACGGCGAAAGAGATTTTTTTCTCCATATTTTTTCCCTAAAGGCGGCTCAATTAGTCGAAATTCAGAATTGATAAGCAAAAATGAGCCTTGCGGTGTTTGAAACTCGACGGGCGATTAGATTGACTTTCGCGAGACACAACCGGCGGAATCGCAATTTGACCCATTCTGAGCCTTGCTTTCTTTGAAATTCTATAAGCGGAAAGTCGATTTTCCCCTAAATTCGCGTGACAGGTCCAATTTTGAGCGAAAACGAACCTTAAGGTCTTTCGAATTAAGGAGGCGCATGGTCGTTTTTTCCCTACTGAAAATCTGACGAAGTGTTTTGCTGCTGCAAACACGTAGATTTTATGATTTATAGTTAAGATTTTGTGATGTACGAACAGATGTACAAACAACGGTTGAATGATGAAAGAACAGAAAATATATAACGCCAATGTAAATTATAGAAGAAGTCACAAAAAATCACAATCCCATAGGGATGTGTATGATACGATGTGTATGATACGATGTATTAATTTGAATGAAGCAAGAAGTGTGTACCAAGACTGAGTTGTCGGTGGCCCATCCTCTCTTCTTCCCTGCGAGGGAACGACGTGTTGGTTCATTAGTTAGTTAGTTACAAAATGACAAGTATTATTAAACTTCTTATTCTGATTGAGTGTTTATAAGTTATGATACATTTGTAGGTTATTGACAGCATAGACAAGAATTTATATAAAATACAATTCATCAGTGAAAATATCTGACGTAGTACATAATAAAGCCATGATGAGAAACTGGAGTGGGTTTTACTCAGATATTTAAATCAAAATGTAATAACATGTGCGCAGCGTTTTTGTTGATCAAACATTGGTATAATTTTTCATCGTTTCATATTATTGCAAGAGTTTAAGGAGTGCCACACCGCTTGGTTTGCGCTGAAACCAACATGAGAATGAAAGTTTATGCCTACAAAAACAGAATGCATGAAGGAAGATAAAAAATGATAAATGATCGCTGGTCTGAGGTCGTCAGCCATGTAATGTGAGCGGAATACTAAATTATTATGTTTATACAGGGTACTAATAAAGGCAAGATCGACGAAATTTCAGTAAAAATTCAAATAATTTCATAGTATTGTATGAAGCCATCACTTTGTGGTTATCCATTATAATCAAACGAAACAATCAAACTTTGTTTTAACCGCATTTATTTTATACGCTTGCCAGTTTTAGAACAACCATTACTTCGTCAGGGCAATACTGGTATATACTAAACAATATTTGAAAATTATGGCAGAACATACATAATAAGTGTCAGAGTGGAGTGGGGGCTTGGCAAAGGATTAGTAAAGAATGGGGGAAGAGATGGAGATTGATGAATGCGTGAAAGGAAACATATTTAAAATGGGGCTGTAAAATAGTTTTTTTTTACTGGCAATAATAGACTCATTATTATTGGGAGATTTCTTACTTTATTTATGATCTCATAAAAATCTTTAAAAAAATATTTTTTCCATGTGGTTAACATAATCTCCTTTGCGAGTACCTGGATGCATACAGGTGAATCGGAATAAATAGATTATTGTTTGTATAGTTTTAAACTGAATGGATTTATATATATTAACCTATTTAACACTTAACGTTTTGAAAACTGTTCATTTTATGTTTTAATTTATCTAACTATAACGTTTTTATTCATTTTGCTTTATTTTATTTTTTATATCCTTCCAGAAAAAAAATATATTCTAACAACATTCTCCGAACAAATCCTATAGAAAATCCAGTTAATTTGGGAACTAGCTGTGCTAGTGTAGAAACTGTATTAATTTATTTTCCATTTCAAAATATATATAAAGATCATATGAATTTCTTTTGTCAATGGTTTCGCACGACCAGATTTTATTTTTAAATGCATTTTAAAATTACGACCTAATTTTAGCTAGAAAAACTCAACTACCTCGACTTACAACGAGAATATTTGAAGATCGTGACAGACGTCGTTACGCACCCAATTTGCAAATATTATTTACTTATTTATTTATGCCCATTATTCTACATGGACAATTACTAATAATATTTATAAGTATATATTATAATAGGTAATATAAAAGTAATTTTAAAATTAAACAATAACTTTGTTTACTCACAAAACAATGTAAAAAAAGTTATAGTGTTATTTTAAAATGATAATGTCATATTGCAAAGTTACCTTTTCATATGAAAATATAATATTAAAATAAACAACAAAATTCGACATTTTTATCCAGAGTCAAATAGCTTCATCAAATTACATATGGTAGCTCTACTCGATCAAAAAAAAACGTATTAACGCTTGCTTGTACTGTGACATTTATCCACCAAATATTTCAACAACATCGAAGTATCTGTTCCCTATGTGTTGAATCCATCGCATAGGATTATAATTTTGCAACGATGAAGTAAAATAATTTCAATAATATGTTAAGTAACCAGGAACATGAAAAGAAATCAAATATTACAGTTCGGAGGTATTAAACATTGAACAGTCTTCAACAAACACGTTAAATGGCAAATAATTCCACAGTTCCTTAATTTTACTAAATTTTATTTTAAAAGGTATGTCCGTTATCGTTCCAAACTAGTTCGAATCAGTTACTATCGGTGTGCACAAATACATTCAAACGTGCGCTCTTTAAAATGATTTTCCTGTATAAACATGATTTTTTTAAAATTGAAACTAATGGATGTGTTGATAAAAAAACGGAAAATGCAAATGATAAAGAAATCAAAGAAGAGTAACCCAGCATTTTGAAAAGAACGTCGTAGAAACTAAAGCAGATTTTAAATAAATCATAGTCCGCTTCAGCACAAGAACCTCTAGTAAAGATGCCCATGAAAAACATCCTGATTTATCTTCATTTGCTTTGTAATTTGTTAATATGTCAATAGTATAATATTTTTATTTTAATATAATAAAAAAATAATCCTTTCCAATTTCAGACAAGCGAGTAAGTAGGTATCCAATTAAGTAAGTAGTGCAAATATTAATGTTATCAAACTTTTGCTATCACATATTAACATTTCCAAATAGCCCTTTCCTTTACAAGGTTGAATTTAAAAATCATTTACATAATGTCAACCAGGAAAATTACGACATTTAAAATCACGGTACGCCACTGCTTTCTAATGCCCCACGGAGGTCGTAATAAAATAAATATGTTCATAATAACCCTGTAGCAACATGCTCATGTTCTTTGAACGGCATGTTCTTAGAAATATCTTCATAGATCACGCCCCATTATATTCGATGAATGGTGATTTGAATTGAAACGGTTCCGCATTTCAACCATCTTTAACTTTGCTATGTGGTGGTCGAATATGCACAGCAAAGGAGATTATTCATATATATATATATATATATATATATATATATAATATATTATTATCATATATGACTTATGTTTGTACGCGTATTATAAAATGTGCGACTTGGTGAAATAATAGCCGTTGCGTTTGAGATTAGCAATCGCTACCAAGAAATTATGTGCATCTCACATTCAAAGCTCGTTATGCGTGTTTGTTCTCATTTTAAAATATATTCCGGTTGGTATTATAAGAATTTTTTTAATTTTTATTTATAGCTAGCTGATTTATACCGGGCCTTGCTAGGGATTTTTTTTTGTTTTTATAAAGTTACGAAGTTGTGAATTCTTGCTTATCGTTTGGGTGCTACAATTGATTTGACAGCGAAATACATGCCTTGTGATTACTATTACTATTTATAAACGAAGAAATAAATAAAAACAAATTTTAAAATTTTATTTCACACCGAACTTATAATTTTTCAAAATATATATAAATAATAACATTCTTAAGTAAATGTTCTACCCAAACACACCTTCTTCTTTTGAATATGTATTATGTGGCTAACAAGAGTGGTAAATCTATGGACTAACCTCAATACGGCAATGTTTTCTATACTAGTTTTAAAACGTTATAACAAGAGATTTACTTATTAGATTTTATTCAAACTACTTACTAAACCTTCCCGGCACTAATACAAACAAACCCTGCTATTTTCATCGAAAGTTGTCATGTAATTTTCAAGAAAATCGAGGACAGAAAAACAGATAAATATTCATTTGTACTTGTAGAGATTTGTGAAATAACACAAATTAATCAAATACAATTTACTTGCGCACACCGGGATTTAAACCCGGATTCGTAGCCGACGATCATAAACACTCAACCACGGAACCTGTCAACTCTTATTTCTGACATTTTGCTTGATTAATAGGTCCCCAGTTAATATTCGTTAGTTGGAATTTGTTAACATTTTTCATTTTTACCTTTTTATTTGGTGGCATGTACGAGTAGGTTAGATATACAATTTTGATGAACGAGTTTCAGTTCTGCTTTGGGCCAATTCGGAATTGCAAACTGTTTTCCTTTCGTTCTTCCCAAAGCGTTTGTCGGTGATTAATTTGAACAGTTCCAATAACTGTACTCAATTATATCGTGTTATATTTCAAAATGAGTATGTTTTACGTTTCGCTTAAATTCCTTTCCACGTTGTTCTAAAAAAACTAAACGCTAGGTCAAGCGCCAAACTCAAAATGGTATTGTGTTATTCGTAATTATTTGTAACGCAACCTGACAGATATTAGATAAAGCCGTTTTTAAATAATTATTCATCACTCTAAGTAAAAGAAAGGCACTGTTAAAATGGCAAATAAGTTAATGAAGAAAAGTTTATGTTTCTTCAATAAATGTATAATTACTTTATGGTGTCATTATTAATAAATATTTTTTGCACACCGCTGTTATATATTGTTACTGGATGTATTTATTTATATATATACGATAAATAAATATCAACATCCTGATGAGAGAAGCTTCGCTTCTGAAACACAATATTTCTTATTAATTTTGAAAGTTTATGTGGTTAGAAAAAATAAAATAGTGATTTTGTCGTACTTTTCTCAATCTACAAACGTTTATGAGCGATTGTAAATCGTACCTAGAATCACAATAAATTATATTAATGGACTATTCAACGTTCAAATATGCAGACATTTCTTTTTTAAATATTTAATTTAACGTTTAAAATCATCAATCACTGTTTCGAATTCACAGAGAAAAGACGCTTAATTGAACCTGTACGTGATACACAGTGGCGTAGCAGTTCCCTTTGGATCGTATCGTTAAAGGGGACCGAAACTGAACACCGATTTTGACAGATTACGATAAGATACGACTTTTACCAAAAAATAAATTAATAGAAATAATTTTTTTGTTCAATTGAAAAATTATTATTAGCTCATTTTTTAAATACTCGTATATTTACCATACGTAAAAAAATATTGTAAACTCCTGGTTTTCCAAATAAAATAAAATGGAGCCATAAAGATCTTCCAAGAAATACTGGCCAATATAAAAGAATAGGAAAATAATCTGAAATTCAATAAGGATGTAACGAAATACGTCAAGTGCAATTTTTAATGTCGTAATTTAAAAAAAAAGTGGTGTAAAAAATATTACTTCCATTAATTTATTTTTATTTATTTATTTACAATATATAGTTCAAGCATAAATAACTACCGGTGAAGATGTCAATACTGGATTTTTATGGTAAAAGTCGTATCTTATCGTAATCTGTTATTATTTATTTATACTATATAGTGATTTAGATTTAGTGAGTGAGAGTTTTTCGATTTTATTTTCTTTTGAAGGGGAAGTCTTATCTCCATTATTCTGAAACATTAGACATAATATATTATTTTTTTTTATTTCGCAGAACAGTTACCGACCATAATAAACATAAGACATTTTACGTGGTTGCAATGTAATCTTATAAAAATATACGTTACTAATTTTAAATGATATTCTATATCAAAGAGGAATTAATATAAAAGGTACTTGTCAAACCTACTCTAATTTCTCGGAATATTTAATTATGTGTGGGTACCGTAGTACAATGTAGAATATATTAGCACCTCTGAACAATTATTCTCAAGGAGTGTGATTAATTTCGAGCACACGAACACGCCCACGACGCACTTCTTTCGGTTTATCCCTTCAGTGATTAGCACCAATGTAAGAAAAATCAATTTTTATGGATGTCATTAAATCGTTCTATTATGTTGCAAAATTGTATTGTTTGAACGATATTTATTTAGTCATAGCTATCGGTTTTTGGGCAATTTGCAAACCTGCCTAGGGGCCTGAAAATCTTTTGCTACCCCACTTCATATATTATATTTAATGAAGGGTCATAAATTAGCATTAAGGCGTGATAAACAAACAGAACACAGGCCTTTTTAATAATAATTAGTCTCACTATTCATGATTAATTACACAAAAGTTTACCGCTAACAACGCAGGTTCTCCGATCCAAAGACACGATGGGAACATTTTACCCAGGAGATTCTACATAGTGTACAGATAAGGTATTGAGGTATTTTTTACCGGACAAGCCGACAAGCTAAATAATGATGACTCGGGTCCATTCATCTTTGTAGAAATAATTCAAATCTATTTCTTCTATCCATCCTAATTCTCTTTGAAGGAGTCGTGGAAATTAAGTCAAAGCGAGATGATGCGGAACGTGTGATTAAGAGTGGTAGATACTTTCAATATCGCCCTGGTGACAGACCACCGTTCAGAAACAAAAAAATAGAATAAAATGACTTTATCCGTATTTTGTGACCAAACCTGAATAACTAGGTTCCTCTCAACCTTCCTCCTTTCTTTTCCCACTACCTTTACCCAAATAACACACCCCGATTGGAGATGCCATTGCATAATAGCCCAGCGGCAACATCAAGTAGTACGGCGAATGCATTCTCGAATGTGTTAATCAAATTTTAATTTGTTTGTATTGCTGTTATTTTGTTCATATATCTTAAACATCATATTTTTCTTTGACTGAAATTCAACTGCCTCAAAATTCATTTCAATCTTTTAGGCATTTATTTTAGTTTATTTTGATAACTGTATTGTAATCTCTTTGTCATTTTCATATACGTATAATAGCCTGACTGAACAACCACTCTTTTAATTTTCCATCTCAACATAGGCGTTTTATTCCTAGTGAATTGTGAAATACGTCAACACCAATAAAAAATTTTTTTACCAAACAAAAAAATTACAACAGTGGAGGACCCAAGTTTGATCCCTGAGGTATTCCTGAAGTGAAAATAGGCAGTGCTATTGGGGTCAGTTAGACTAAGGCTATCTCACTGAACATAAAATAGCATGGAAGTGTGAACTATGACAATTTGAACAAAATCATGTTTTTTCGCATGCTAATTAACATAAAACCTTCCGACCGGTTGGTATGCCTCTAACAGGTCAAAAAACTGGTTTATATATTCTAGAAAGAATTTCTACATTAGAAAATATAAAAAATATTAAAAGACACGCCTGCAATACAGATGCCTTTGTTTATCTCTTCAATGGGCTGTCCCGATATTCTGGATTGCTGTGAGATGATTTTATTTTGGGATTAAGGAGATCGCGAAATGATTTCAGTCATACATAATAATACTAAGAGATAGTGTTTAATATTGATAGGTACTTATCAATATTAAACTACACCATATACCAGAATATCGTATTTAAAATGGATAATTTTTTTTACAAAAAGGGTTCAAGATTGGAAAATTCAATTCATCAGATACTTCGTTGATTAATGGCTTTGGCTTTTATAATATGCAAGTGAACGCGCTTTTAACATTCAACACTGAATCAAAGCTAGGTGAAGAAGACAACTTCTCTAAGTTTTCATAATGTATGCTTATTGGAGAATCACGATGGGTTTAAATCTTGCCATGATAACTTAAGGCTGTTTAAAGCAAGTCGCCTGTCAACGGCAGAACCCAACATTCAAATAGACGTCAGTAAATAACATTATTTCAACATTTAAAATGAGTTATTCATATTACGATTTCCATGTCTCATCAAAACCATTTAAAAACAGCACCTACCAACAAAAAATAAGTCTACCGTTGGTTTCCCGGTGATAATTTAAAAAAACACTTTTATAAAATGTTGTTTCTGTCAAATTTATCGCGTTTCCTGTCGATATACGCATCGTTACAGTAACGTATTGTCGATCTTAAAAGCCATTTGGATCAAGGCAAATGAATAATCCGAGTTTATTCTGTCATGACATCATCCTCGACTTCCAGAAATACATTTTCGCATTTATTTTACTACTTTTAGGTACGTACTATGTGAGCTGAACCTTACGCTGTTAAAGCCAGGTAAGCAAAAGGTGTCAAGTTACATGTAGGTTGTACGTCCTAAGTTGTAAGGAATGATACCTGTGTCGGAGTATCATGTTTTTTGTTGTTATTTTAAGCATTGATCGATGTGATCGTAGTTTTACAGTTGACTATTTGTAAACTACTACCTGGTATAAAAATGTATGGTGTCATTTATCCATAAAATGAAGAAACACTACAAATACTACAAAATAAATAAATCCCGATTTGTACATCAAACACACCATACACAAATACATAGGTTCACACTGGTGCGTGAGATGTTTAATTTGTTTATAATATTATTATTCCTATGATGAAATTGAACAAACCATAAACATTTATTCATTAGGAAAGCATAGGATAGAGTTTGATCCCATTTCCATTTTAAAAACAATTATTTGTATTATTGACTCACCTTCTTTGTTTCAACTCATCCAGTTGTTCCTTGCCATAGACTCAGAAACAATAAATTGCTTTTCCTCAATCAACACTATTCTAATTATGAGTACCATTCTCCGCTGTCCAGATTGTCAAACTCAAGCTAGGCCCTTGAAATTTTTTTGTACCAGTCTAAATGATTTTTGTCAGGCTTTACGAAAACAAACTTCGAAGATTTAGTATATCTAAAATCATGAAAAACCTTTTTCAGACTTTGACTTGAATTTTTTCTCAAATATATATTTTTGCTGTGAATTTTTTTGATTAAAAAACTTTTGTAACATTTTTCCATTTGTTTATTTTCGACCGGACTGGTTTCACCCTATCATGGAAAATTGTGCCAGTCTGACGATGACCGTGATATGGTGAAACCGGTCTGGTCGAAAATATACAAGTGGAAAAAAGTTACAAAGGTGTTTTAATTAAAAAAAAATCATTCCACCGTGAATTAACTGTTTCAAAATTAGAAATAATATTTTTGCAATCGCTTTATTAGTATATTATGTATGTGTTGTGTTTTTTATGAAGCTTTTGTTTATCTCTGTTGTGTATTTTGTGTAATTGTCCGTTAATATAAAATAAAATTAAATAAATATTATAAGATATTGACGGTTTCAACGAACAATGTCGGATGTGCAAATGATAACTTCTTATTAGAGCTGTTTAAAGTTTCGTTTCTACGTATTTAGAGTTTCACGTCTACATTTTTATTGTTTTTGAGATGAAGAAATATTGTTTTGTTTTTGATATTTTACATAAACCTCTATTTATTTAATTTTTAATTATATATTTTTATTGAGATTTAAAAACCTCATTTTACTATTTAATCATTGTAGAAAATAATGTCAACATAACCCAAATGAAATATTATAACAGAAAATAAAAAGGTTTCAGTCGCATCTGGGACTCGAACCCAGGACCTCTGCCTATCCGAGGCAACCGCTTAACCAACTTAGCTAATGAGACCAGTTCAATTTATGCCATCTTCATCGATATCATATCTCAAATTCAAGATTTGTTAATATTATTCTCCATTTTTTATCCCATATTATTGGCAGCTATCTTAATATATCATAAATTGAACTGGTCCCATTAGCTAAGTTGGTTAAGCGGTTGCCCCGGATAGGCAGAGGACCTGGGTTCGAGTCCCAGATGCGTTGAAATATTTTTATTTTCCGTCATTTTTTTCCGTTTACATATTTCATTTGGGTTATGTTAATATTATTTTCTACAATGATTCTCTATTTATTTCATTGGAAAAACATAATATTGCAGCTACTGCAGCATTTATGCAAAGTTGCCAATTTACACATCCGACATTGTTCGTTGGAACCGTCGATATGTATTTTGAAGGCATGTCTTTATGCAAAAGCCTTTCTTCAAAAACGAATGTCGTGAATCAAGAATTTCCAAAAAACACAGTTAATAATAATCAGATACCGAGTGCTACCTTCAATATTCGACACGTTAGATGAACTAGATGGTAGTTAACGATTTGATAGAGCTAGTTGGTACTAAATTTTCGTACTATTCATAATATAAAAGGTTACTCACCTATTTATATCCAAATTGATTGAGACTGCCGTGGAAGTCTGCGGCCACTCCTCATCCGACGGTTCAGCCTCTTGTCCCTCAGGGGACTTGGCCTTAAGCAGCTGTTGCAGCCACCCGTAGGACTTGGATCTCTTCATCATCCACGGAGCACTGCATCTAAACTCTTGCCCAATACCCTATTCCAACTATATCACCACGCAAATGCACTGATCACGACCCAGCACTGAAATCACCACTAGATTCACAAATCAATCACGACTTGATGCCGAATCACTGGAATTTAAAATCACTTTGTTTTAATCACTGTGATTCACTTTGCACAACACTTAATGTTATCCACTTGTGATTTTATTTACTGCGTCTATCACGTTGTACGTCAGCAATTAATAATACAAGATTTACTAATAACTTTGATCAAAGTAAATAGTTACCTAGTATTTAATTTGATTCCTTACAATCAATCACTAATTGGTCCAGTTTTGTATTATCTTCCAAGGACTTTAAACCAGTTAACACCGCGTTACTGCTTCCAGGGAACGATCACATTCCTCCAGCCAGTTATGATAACTGACCAAGGTATAAACCAAAGAGGCCAGACACATCGAGAAAGCAATGGAAGAACTGACTTCCTCTTCACTATTCTGCACCCCGGAGCACTTTAACGTCGTGGCTCAATAAATCTATTAAAAACCCGATTAGATTTACCATTCAGATGAAATTTGAATACTTTTCACTGTCGCAGCACAAGCAATATCTAATTTATTATTTAAATACAAAAAAAAAAACGATTTGTTTTCGTTTGTTATCACAATCATGGGCATTACTATGTTAATCCCACGTTACAAATTATAGCTGTATATTTCACGAAACATTTCTGAAAACATCACTGTTGTAATTATTCAACTCGTAGGATTTTGGGTACATTTTATATTATTTGTATTATAAAAGAAATATTTTTATTTTAAGTGGATTAAAATTAATGTCGCACGGTTATTTACATAAGGACTTATTATGATCCTCTGGTCACGAAGCAATACACGTGTAAGGGAATTGTATGTCACATGAATAATAATTTTTCCTTCAACTATAAATCCGCTTCGGTACGTGAAAGATGTTAATACTTCGAATAGCAGCAAAGGCACTTCACCTGAAACAAAAACAAACAAAAAATGAATAAATCGGGGTATGTGAATTAATTTGTAAGGATTGCAACTTTTTTTTACATAGGAAAGACTTCAAGAAATTTTAACATTATGGTTCAGGAGCAGCTAAGTGATTAAGTAATAATATTATTCTGAATTTGCCAACCATGTTTTGGAAACAAATTATTTTTTGGACATAAATAAAGGTCTAAAATTTTTACGTAGAAATACAACCGGTTTACAAATAGACAAATTTGAAATTTTAGAAATTAGAAAAAGTATTAATAGTCATATTTTCATACAAAGCAGTAACTTGGTGATATGACATTATAATTTTAAAAATAAAACAATAACTTTGTTTACATCACTTTTATAATGTAAAATGATGGTTAATGATATAAAAGTACATCACTTTTATAATGTAAAATGATGGTTAATGATATAAAAGTGATGTCAACAAAGTTATTGTTCTATTTTTTTAAATATTAATAGTCAATTAAATATAATTAATAATCAAAAAAAAAATATTTCTACCTCTTAATTTTATTTTCATATTAATTTTGATAACAAAAATAATTTCTTTTTTAACATCTAATAGAAATTTTTTATTCAATGTTTTATTAACATTTTTTATCAATTACTTAATCAATACTTTAATCAATTCTTGTTCGTGTTTATAATTTGTCAATTCTTACATTATTGTGTTCTGTGTTAGTTTATCATTTGTCTATACTTGACATTATTCTTTTTTTAGTATTCTGTATCTCCTGATGAGGAAAGCTTCGCTTTCGAAACATGTTGATATGCATATATTAAAAAAGTGGTTTTTACAAAGTAATTTTTAATTCTTTTATGAATAAAGATGCCACAAAGTGAATAACAATCAATCTTTTGAAGAAATTATAGAATCTAGAACATTTCTTACATAGATTGGTATTTTTTCAATCGGTATCTATAAATAATTAGTATTGAGAAAAGTATACCTTAAATATTATTTAACTAAGTTTCACGCACATTCATCTAAGGGGTACACAGAGAGGATGAAATGTAACTCCGTATTAGCACACGCTCCTTGCCTCATTCATATTCTCATACATACTTCGCATGACAAAATATTCGTCGGTTTTCCTCATGCTTCTGTTATTTTCTATGTTAGACACTTGACATGACCCGACTCAGGTATTCACTTTGTGACGTCATTATTAATAAATGAATTAAAATTTTCTTTGTAATTCTAGTTTCTCTTAACAGAAATCTCACATAACTAGATATCGTAGATTCTCTAACATATTTAACCATATCCAACGACCATTTTTACAAACGGATTGCAATCTTTGGAGCACAGACGTCAGGTGGGAATGCTGGCCTTGTTTTACCGGTATTTTAATGGAAGATGCTCTGAGGAACTAGCGTCATTGATCCCTTCGGCACCGGTGCATAGTCAGGAAACACGCCAAACGCGTGCCCAACATTTGCATACAGTAGACATTTATCACATGAGAACGGGTCGCTTTTACGACTCGTTCCTGTGTTCAACAACTCGGCTGTGGAATGATCTGCCGGACTTTGTGTTTCCTCCATCCTACAACATGGGTCTGAAGACCCAAGTTCACTCCTTCCTATCCTCTAAAAGACCCTCCACACAGCATCCCCAAAGATGATATAAGCCTTGAGGGAATTTATTTCCTTCAGGGTCTCCTGTGTAGAGTTACCGTAAAAAAATATTTTGAAAACGTATCTATAACCGACTCTTTGCATTATAGCTTTTAATGCGCAATAATGTAAAGTGGTCAAACATCGTAATTTAGCAGAAGCAGTAGTTTAGGGAAAGAAGTTAAACCGGCCTGGTTGACTTTGGAATAGATGTAGGTGTCTCTCCATGGAAACATCTCGATCAGATGATGCCATGGATCGCGGGAGTTGTTGTCTAGTCATTTCTCGTTGCTCCACGGTTTGTCGGTTTGTCTGTCCATACGTGCATGAATAATTCACCTGTTTACTTCGAGTTGGATCCACAATAATTCCAGTTGGATATGTTTATTCATTTAATAAAACAAAGTATGTCGTAGGCACTGAATAGATAATACGCACTAAAAATACCTTCCACGTATATTTGAATAGAAACCGATGTAGCCACTGACTTAGTACATTTTGGTTTTAGACCCGAGAGAGGTAATGAAAATACACGGGAATGTGGGTAATATTGTTGTACATTTGTTGATAGAGACGGGACTGGAATGTAACAGAATCCCTGGCGAGCAGAAGAAACTGCCGCAGAATCTCGGGGGCAGGAAGTCGTTAGAGCTAAATGCAAACCTCGGAACTTGGATCGTTTAGTTCGTTGTTCGTTTTACTTCATTCCGCTGCTATCTCGCATAGGGCAAGATTATCCGTTAATTAATTAACGTTTGCGCAAGGATTTCCATACTGAGAAAACATACATTCCCAGCAGGATTAAATAATAAGAATGGTCTATTCACCTATTAACAATGGTTACCTATAATAGGTAGCCGTAGTTTCACAGAACTTGTATTTATTTATAAAACCATATTACTGACTGCTCCATGGAAGATGGTAGTAACCCAAAAATTGAGTTTTTTGACTTACTTTCTTCTATGGAATCGTACATTAGTGCCAATTTCAGCAAAATACTAAAACAGCTGGAAAATGCATATTAAAAATTAATAATTTTGAAACAATTATTCAATAATATGACATAAAATTAAACATTTTTATGTTGTCCTGCAAAATAACCTAATGACTTACTGTTAATACGGTCGATATGTAAATAATACACATTCCTAGTCATTTTCAACTCAATAATCATTATAGTTAAAAAAATCATCATCAAAACTGTTAATTCTACATAAATACATCGAATGATGGTTATATAATTAACAGTATAATCCACTATTTCTTCCCTGGATCATCGAACTGATAATCCAGGGAAGAAATAGTGGATAACGTGAAAACTTGTGGTGTTCAGATAATATTATGTGTATAAATATTTTTTTAGTTATGGTGCCTGCAAGTAAGCTGCAGTGCGGCAACTTTGCGCGACTGCTTTTTTGTTATTGTAAAAATTATTGCAATATAAATAATAATATTAAATTTATTTTTTATAACTTATTGAAGTTTGTAAACCTCATTGTAATATTTAATCATCGAAGAAGATAATATTAATATTAACACATATGAAGATAATATTAACACATTTTATAAAAATGGAGGATAATATTAACAAGTCTTGAACTTGAAGTATGGTATCGATGTAAATGGCGTAAATTGAACTGGTCTCATTAGCTAAGTCGGTTAAGCGGTTAGGTAGATAGGTAGAGGTCCTGGGTTCGAGTCCCAGATGCGACTGAAATCTTTTTAATTTCTGTTGTTTTTCCGGTTTCGTGGTTCATTTGGGATGTGTTAATATTATCTTCTTCAATGATTAAAAAATAATAATAAGTAAAATGCAAATAGTTCTTCTGAATTTTTAAATTTATTTCCGCACCAAGCAAGCCTCTAAATCCTATTGAATTGTCGCCCATAAATTAAACCTTAAAAAATATTTTTTTGTAAAAATCAACACGAATCACATGTTTGATAGCAGTTACGCGAAAATGGAGAAGTAATTGAATAAATCGATTAAGAAGCCTTGAAAAATTAGAGTGCGATACGTAATATGGTAATGTCAATACTTAATTCATAACCGGAAAAGGGTTTCCTGCTGTCCTAAAAACGATGTTTTGTTTTCGGTAAAACTACATTTACCCATCAGATTTTCCATCACCTGTTTAATTACTCTCTCTCTTACGTAATCATATACGAGTATAACAGTCCATGTTTGAAAATAAGTAAAAAAAATTATTTGTTCTGATAAAGCTTATAATGAAAGAGTGGTAGTGGAACCCGCTCGGCATAAAATATATTTAAAAGTGTGTTAAAAAGAAGTATCTATGCTTTTTTAGATTTTTCGTATTTGTCTGGATGCGTCTTAGATTTAATAATAAATGTAACTAAAAAGGCTCTCAAGATACGACCTAAATCCGGAATAAATTTTAAAACACACTTCAGTTAACGGATGCCCGCCGTAGGTACATCTAGTATGAAAATCCGATAGATCAATCACTCTTACGATACTCCCACGTCACAAGCAAGACCTGGCAAAATAGCATAAAAAAATAACGTCGAGAAGATTATATCAGAACCTACATAACGTAGGTACCTGCCCGGTTTAGGTACTTTATAATCCTTTATGGAGGATTGTGGATTGTTTAATTTAAAAATATATATACTCGTATTCATATACCCGCCGTTGCCTTATTTGCTTAATTTATGGCAAAGAATCGATCAACTGAGTTTTTACGATCGTTTAACAGTCAAAATACATTATTCTTGATGTGCGAAATATCCTCTGTGTCTGTTTATGGAAATGTTTTCTATGGATTAAATTCACGTGTTTATCTACTTAAAGTGGTAAAGAATATTTAATATTTCTATTTTTCATACTGACAATTCGTTGTGGACTTCCATTATAATGATTTATTAAAACAATTTTAATGTTTTTCCATTTTTTTTATATAAATACATAATTAATAAATCAATGAAAAAGTATATGGTTAGACGTTATTAATTTTGTTATTATAAATGTAGGAAGCAATAACTTTTGTTTTGAGAGCTTTATCCACTATTGTATCTTTGTTACTTTATTGTATTTATTTGCTACCGGTTTCGACACATTTGTGTCATTCACTAGCGTTCTTAAAATTAACTTAGATTAAACAAGTACATAAATAATTAGACATTATTAGCTGAGGGTAGTGGGAGTAGGGATGGTGATTTGGTAAGGGGGACGGTGGGAGGAGTAAAAAAAATAAGGAAACATGATGAACAATTGTGATTTACAGGATGCTCTTATTTTTTTAACAATTTTTTGTTTTGTTTTTGATATATATTTTATTTCTAAAGTTTCTAAGGCGCACAATTTAAAATGTGTATTATGAATGACACAGATGTGTCAAAACCGGTAGCAAAGTAATAAAATTAAATAATAAATGCACATAGTGGAAAAAACTCTCAAAACAAAATGTCTCGAAATTGTTACAAAATTAATGCCCAACAAATACGGCAATAACTTTATTGAAAGACAATACACTGTTCAAGGTTTTAACAGAGAAGGTTACATTTTCATTCTTAAAGTTGTTTTATTACATTATTGCATATCGTCTCTGCACATATGATATAGCTTATGTGACGTTTCGTATATTCTGAGATGATCGAATAAAAACTGTTTTAAGAAATAATTGCAAGGCTAGATTTGAAAAAATATTTTTTTATAATTATTAGGCGAGCTTTCCAACTTAACAAATCCATTCTTTTTAGCAAATCTAGTCTTCGCAATTATTTTTTAAAACAGTTTTTATTAGATCATCTCAGAATATACGAAACGTCACATAAGCTATATTATATATGCAGCGACGATATTCTGTATTGATTGCCGTCGAAAGTAACGGTTCTTATGTTGTTTTCGATTTCAACATTCTCATGGTTTTTCTTAATTCCCGTGAGATATACACGTATACCTACGTCCTACGTGCTTAAGGTTCTAATAATTTATTTACACTTACAATCATAAGTTTAATAACACATTGGAGGTCCTACAATGGGTATAGGTACTACAAATCCAATAATAATAGATACTAAAAAACAAAATTAAAACAGAAATTTTGGTTGTATTATTTCCTTGCATTTAAAAAAGTAATTATATAGGATCTATCAGGACGTGCCCAATAAAATGTAATCATTAATTCCTGAGTGTATTTGAAGTAAAAAATATAAATGGCATTTTGGTTTCCGTTGATATTTTATTTTATTTTCGTGTAAAAACATGGAAAAATAGTACGAATTAGAAACTGCGGCCTTTCTTTCCAACTTTCCGGTTGATCAATGTGAGGCACCGATCAGCTAAATATTTTGTTGAGCAACGCTCTGTTCGGCTGTTTCCAACCATTTGTTATCGTTGATCATCCTAGAGTGCCCACCTAATTTCATAGACAATAAAATGACGTCAAATGAATGAAGTAAAAACTTTCAATGTTAAATTAACATAGATGAGTTAATAATAATTATTACTATTATTATTATTTGAAACACACATTAATTTACAGAAATATTTAAGAAGGCTTTGACTGTCCAACTAGGAACAAATCCCGTTTTAAGACAGTCAAATTGATAAGTTAATTCATATTAATGTATGGTACATACACATGAAAGAATATAAAAGAATCCATTAAGTTTTTTTTTTTTTAAATTGAGTTGTTTTTAAAGTATTATATGCATTTTTTAGTTTAGTTTAGAGTAATAATGAATTCGGTATGAAGGTTTTATCTAGTTATTTAATACCGTATTTATTATGAATACACATAAGTTGTTTTAAATACTGTAATATATAAACTGACACAATATCCTCGTATTTTACAAACTTACGTGTTAAAAAACAATGGGATTTAGCGTTAATTTTGCTAATGCCGCGAAAGTATAATGTTTTCGCATATTTGACGTTTCTCCTCCATAAAATGCAAACCAAAACGTAGTTTTTAGTAAGTAAAGTAAATTGGTATCTCTTCAATTTTTATGAAACATTTAAAAAAAGTTATTCATATTCGAATACGGCTAATAAATCATCGTCATTCAATGTTTTATGTTAATGACGTTTGACATTACAATGTGAATTTTTCACTCTGCTAAAATAAATCATTGACATTCTTTATTTGAATGTTAAATAATTCCCGAAAAATAGTTCGCTTTCCGAATGATGTTTGACATTTCGCAGCGATTTTGTCACTGTTAAAAAGTTTATTTTTTTAACCATTCCAGATCTCTAAAGTGAAGAAAAAATATGTAGGAAGAGATATTTTTCTTTTTTTCTGGAATAAACAAAAATATTGAAAAGTGCGTAGTTGTGCATTTGAGCAGTGTGGAAGCAAAATTTCGGCTCAGTAGGTATAACGGCCGTTGTTCCGAAATAACGGCCGTTAAAGTTAGTCAGGGGATTGGGCGATTACTCAAGTGAGTAAGCAGTGATGACATGTGAAGGATTTCTTTGTGGGTTCGAGTCCCAGATGCGACTGAAATCTTTTTATTTTCTGTCGTTTTTTTTTCATGTTTCATTCAGGTTATGTTAATATCATTTTCTATAATCAATAAATATTAAAATAAGGTTTTTAAATCTCAATAAAAATAATTAATAATAAAAAATTGAATATATTCGTTAGACTTTTATAAAAAGTCAATATATGTCTCATATAAATGAAAAATCGGATATTAATCCTAGACAGTGTCTAGTTTGCAATTGTGTTCGTTGAGAACTTTGTAATCATTATAAAGATAGCTGCCAATAATATGGGATTAAAAATGGAGAATAATATTAACAAATCTTGAATTTGAGATATGATATCGATGAAGATGACACAAATTGAACTGGTATCATTAGGTAAGTTGGTTAAGCGGTTGCCCCGGATAGGCAGAGGTCCTGAGTTCGAGTCCCAGATACGACTGATATCTTTTTATTTTCTGTCGTTTTTTTACTGTTTCATTTAGGTTATGTTAATATTATTTTCTACAATGATTAACTACTATTATTTATAAAGACATCCCGTGATGTTAAAACAACTTATCGTTTACCCGTTACCAGTTGTTACTATGGTTGGGTTAAGTCTGTTCGAGACAGACTGAAAGCTCAAGGTATTCCTTGTACGCAACTTTCATAGAAGGCAGGCCCTACATTATTGTTCAATATTCAACAGTCGTAAATATCTTCGGCTCGCTCTTCCCTCGATTTACGATCGGCAGAATATATTATATATAACGCATTCGCAATGTTGCCGGTTTTAATCGCAGTTTTCTTGAAAAGCAAAGCCACCAAAATCGTAAAAGGCAAAAAATTACTGAATTTAAATTATACTTGAATGTTATTTTATTGCTCTCGAAAAACTCGATTCTTTTATTTCCGATTTTCAGGATTATAGGATAAAAATTACAAGACTGGTACAAACTCTTAAGATCTATTCACATCTACCAGCACCGCGCGGTGCTGAACAGTACAGTACAGACCCGACGACATTGGTTGGTTACATTATATATGAACAGATGCATATTACAGCGTACGTAAGCGTAACGTATCCGCACATGCACGGACCAGCAACGGCCGAGATTGTCGGCTTGAATATTTTGACGTGCTGGTGGCTGCTTGTGACGTCTGCGCCTGCGCAGTTAGTATGAACACATACCGTTAGCACCGCCGTCTTTGTCAGTTGGCCGTTAAAAACATGGTACGTTTCGCATGCCAGAAACACTTGTAAAAAAGTTTTAATTTTGGTAAAATAAGTTAATATGTTGAATGTTCACATACCGATATTTTTAATTCTTCGCATACATGTTATTAACTTACCCTACCCTGTGACGGTAACTGAGTTAACATATCTCTAATTATTTAAATTCCCCTGTAAATATACTAAACATAGAATCATATTTTAAAAATTTGTCTGCATTGCATTCATATACTGAATAAAATAATGAAAACATATAAGTATTTAAAAAAAATGATAATCAAAAAGGGGAAAAAAACTATTCAAAATATTTCTTTATTTGAAGGAGACAAACACCGTTTTTAACGAAGTTAAATATATTCATACGGAAGAAACAAAATTAAGCCAAAAAAGTTTCTTATACTAAATTAGTTTACAAGAGTTTTATTTTACATTAAACTAAGGAAGAGGAGTAGGAAAGGGAGGATAGGATGGGGATAGGAGATGCTCTTAATGCACCCTACAATCGTGTGCATTAATTTGTGATCATTCGCATTACTTCGGTTCGACATTTCTGAAGGTTAGGGTGTCGATATTATTAATTACATATTTTACTGTGCACACGTGCGGCGAATGCACATGAAAAAAGTCAGTTTAACGGGTTGGTTTTGACGGTATGTAGAATTTTATTAAATTTTATATGTGTACCAATGTAAAATATGTGTTCTTTTCTAACTTGTTGAGTAGTGCCATAGTGAGCAAGAGTATTGCGGGGTTTCGTTCACCGTGTCAACATTGAGCGATCGCCAGTAGTAGACGGTGGTCTGTCGACTGTAATGGACTTATCATGCGTTTTATGCGTAGTAGATGATTTTTTCACGTTTTCAGCACTTATGCACAATATATGTATATATATATTATGAAGGTACTATTAATAAAATGACATAATTAATAAATGTAATCAATTAATTTTCATCCAACTTCTAAATGTATACACTGTACACTGAATGTATAACACCGGAGCTGGAAGATTTTTTTATGGCACCGTAAGGGAAAGGTTAAAAAAGTTTTACAGGTATTATTTACTAAGACAAAAAGACGTTTTTTAATCAATAAACTGTCGTAAAAACAGAATTTTTAAATGACAGATCACTAAAATGCAAACCACTATTATATAAAAATTGGCAAGAATTTGTCTATTATATGACTTACTCAACGTAAAGCGCTTAATCAAACATATTTTTAATTAAATTAGTCATAGAAGTAAAATATCATTTCTAATAAAGGCGGTAACATCACTAGTGAAAAATTCTGGTAAGAAGTTCCTTCAATCTTTCAACTTCGACTCATTAAAACTTTTATTAGCTTTTATTTTAAAAGCTACTGATAAAAAGTCTATTATTTCTACCTGCCTAGGCAATAAACTTTATTTTTATCAATTAAGTTATACGTCATAAGAAATAAGCCGCTCCGAAGGCCCCAATTATCAAAATAATACTGTTTTAATTCAAGAAATTGAATTAATGTGAATCATTCTAAACTAAAGGACCCTCACACTTTCTTCCTCGGCATTTTTAAACAACCTGTTTACGTAAACCCGAACGATACAAAAATACCGACAAAAAAGGTAAAGCAATTTACGTCCATTCAACAAATATGTTTGTAAAAGTATATTCTTGGCGTTTATACAGTGAGCTTTTACTGCGGACCTTTTGACAGATCTCCCTGTTGTTTACAGAAGTGGATGGAATCGATACGAAGGGTAAGGATGTTTTTTTTTCTATGGAATACAATACAGTGAATGCAGGAGTATGCAGCACTGTTGTGTGCTTTAAAGATCTGTAGGCAGGCGGTACCTTCCGAATACGACTTACACCTGTCTTTAAGGTTTTATTTACTTTATCAAGAAAGCACAATCTTCTGTATTTATGACCCGCGAAGTCCATACTAAAAAGCTCGCGGCCTGTTGCGGCGTCGTTACGAATGTGCTTCGACTTGTAAGGTGCTGATCGCGTAAAGAAGAAGTTGTTAGACGATATTATCATTTTTGGTAAGTGTTGTTTAACGTAGATGAGATGCATTTATATTAAAGGTATTATATATGAGTAATCTGAAAGTATGTTGCCTGTTGTATGATGGTGATGCGGTGCTGATTGCTAACAGTATGGATGATTTACAGTCCCTTGTATCTAGGATGAATGAAGTATACATGAAGAACGAGCTAATGATGAATGTAAGTAAGTCTAAGGTCATGGTGTTTGAAAGAGAGAGTGCGAAAACAGTGTGCAATATAGTTGTGAATGACGAATACTTGGAGCAGGTCGATGAGTTTGTATATTTGGGAAGTATGTTTACGAGGGATGGAAAGACTGATAGGGATATTGAAAGAAGGGTGAATGCAGGAAACTCCATTAACGCGGTTCGCGCTAACAAAAAGTTGTCCAAAGAAGCGAAGCTAGCAGTCCACAATGGAGTGCTGATACCAACCTTGATGTATGGCAGTGAGGCATGGAATTGGCAGAAGAAGGATGAAAGTAAACTGAACGCCATAGAAATGAGATCTCTGAGACGAATGTGTGTAAAACCATCTATGATCGTGTGAAAAATATTGAAATTCGTAAATAATGCAAGGCTGATGTAAGCGTAATGAGTAAGATTAAGAAAGGGACGCTTAGATGGTTTGGGCATGTAGGGTGAATGAACGAAAAAAAGAGTGTAAGAAGAATGTATAACGCGAATGTGAAGGAAGAAGAAGCCGGGGACGCCCGAGAAAGATATGGCACGATCAACTGAATCAAATACTTGAGTCGGGCCATGTCAGAAGTCGGAATAATAGAAGAGAATGTATGAGACAATGTATGAAAGTGAATGAAACAAGAAGTGTATGCCAAGATCGAGTTGTTTGGCGGTCCGTCCTCTCTTCCTATCCCTGCGGGGAAACGGCGTGATGGTTAGTTAGTTACTTAGTTAGTATCATATAATGGATTATATCGCTCAAGTATTTTAGAAAAAAAAAAAACATTGAGATAATTTTTTTTTTGTTGGCAGGTTTAAAAAATATAGTATTTTATTGTACCACTAATACATGCAGTATTCTCGTATGTTTCTTGGGGGAATTAAGTTTAAAACCTGCAATACAAATTTATTCACTCCTCTTCTGAACACAAGTGTTCGCTTCTATAGAAGAGAAACCTAAAAAATGTATGAAAAATATAGTTATAGTTTAGGAGTATACTTTGTAAACTGATTGATTAATCAATAAAAATAGAATAAAATAATAAGATTCCATATGAAATGTGAAATAAAATGGAACCCCCACCAAAAAACAATTTATCTCAATATTTAGTGTTTCTTTCTAGAATATTTTGAGGTGATTTTTCAGAAAAACGGCGCTATACAAATCATCCAATTATGATTATTATTAAATGCCATCTGTCACCACATAGCGTTATACTCATGTTTCCAATGCTCTTAAATAGTAAGGTATTTTTGATACATTTGATGAACATAAATAATTGTATTGCACTGTTTTAACTTGTTTTATGTAAAAGCCCTAAGGGCGTAAATAAATAAATAAATAAAAAATAAATAAAAAAAATGTTAAAATTTTCACACTTTCGCCTTTTCTCAGTTAAAAACTAAATTTTGTCGTAATCGATCGCATGAGCCGAGTTTAGTGACAGGATCTGATGGTCAGGTAGATACCAGCCTTACTCCTTTTTCCTTCTTCTCTTACTTCATTCAATCTCACAAATACTCAACGCCATAGCTTAGAGGATTCTTGTGAGGTTATCCGATGAAAAATCATCAGTTTTATTCACTTTTAATCAATTTGGCAATGTCAACACAGTACGAAACAGGCAGCAGGTGTTGCTAAATCTCATCACCATCTTATAAAACAGACATACAGTTGGACAAGAATTCAAAATACCTCAAGATACAATATCGAAAGTTAGTAAATATTGTTCTGGGTACATATTTAACAAATTGTAGGACGCCAATTCAAGTATCAGGTTACCATTATCTGAATTCGTAGTTTGAGTCATCAAAAAACTTACAAACAACAACTATCGACAGTAACATCTGCAACGAAGATCAGACCGCATGTTATGAAATCATTAACCACAAGAAAGCATTCTTAATGTTTGGGCATTACAGCAACAAGCCAAACTGACATTATACCCCAGTCATCATCGAAATTACCGGACCACTCATCACGTTTTGGTTCTCGTGAGGTTATTGATGTCTTGGGGT
>JAHDVE020009005.1:0-13273 GCA_022606495.2 Halesus radiatus
TTCATAGCGCCTTTTTCTAAAAAAAAAAAAAAACACCTCAACCAACGGTGGTTAGGTTAGGTTTGGGTATGTTAAGTGAGGGAAGTTTTGGTTAGGTATGGTTTGGTTAGGTTAAGTAAGGTTAGGTTAGGTTAGGTTAGGTCAGGTTAGGTTAGGTTAGGTTCGGTTAGGTTCGGTTCGGTTAGTTTGACTGAAATGTGCGGGTAACTTAAATTAATAATAAAGTGGTATTATAAAAATATTAAATCGTATGTGCCACATTATAATTTAAGCTAGGGAATAATAAAGACAAAAATAATTTGAGTAGCAATTCGCAAGCATAAAAATACCCTTTTTTTGGAATTATAATAAACTTTAACCCCTCGAGTCTTTTGGGGAGATATTTCTCCCAAAGTACAAATAGCCGTAGAATCTTTTGGGGAGATATTTCTCCCAGCCCGAAAGGGACTCACAAAAGCCATGTTATCTCATTTTGTACTACAGTAATGTATATGATTTAAACTGTCTCAGAAAGGGAAAAAAAACACGTTTTATATTGCCATTTAAAAGTTTACCGTGTAAATTTAAGAAAAAATATCATTTATCATCAAAAGACTCGAGGGGTTAATCACCTCCGTTGGGTGCAATAGGCAAACCACTAGTAACATTAAATATTCACTACGTAAAAAGCTTTGCCATCAATGTTATATAGTCAATATACACTTTTATTATTAAACGGATGAGATAATTCGAGAATATTTCGTTTGTTTCTATGTTAATAACATAACGGTAAGATGTGTTGCTTATTTTATGTGAACACCGCTGTGGAAGTATCTGAGTAGGAAGATCAGACCTGAATATCGTATTTATAGCTATTAGAACAAAGTATCACTAAATTGCTTTAAATAAATTAAATCTTATTATTATCTATCGTAACTAATGTAACGTGTGGTGCTATGCCCATTGCCTTTCTTTCCCTAGCATTTAAAAAATAAATATCTTGTAGACAAACAAAAAAGGCAATTAATAATAGGTTCGACTGCATATTATAAGGACCTACACAATATGGATAGGCCCTATTGAGTTTGGAGACCACTGTCATACGACACAGTTTGAAATAAAGCCACCAATCGAAAACCAATTAACTTACGTTTGACCTATGACCCACCCGACATAATAATTCATGCATTGCAGGATGAATCTATTTTGGTATGTTATGAATAAAAATTCGTACGCCTATCGAAAATTGGATATTACACTTAATACATTCATATTATATCTACTAATTTTAGTACGAAGTTGGCAAAGAGACCCATTCGAAAGGTCTACCGAACGCCAACTCGCGTAGTCTTGAGGGAAGGATGATTTGTGTTAGGATGGATTTATATAGCATCCTTCTTTTAGAATATTTCATCTATGGTAGGTACTTTAATAAAATGAACATTTTTACTAATTTGGATCTTACTAAATACCAGAAAAAATGCATATAGGAATGAGCACGAAAACTACAATTAATTAGATATAAGACGGTTCTTAATATTTTTAATTTAAAAAATAATGGCGCCAAACACAAATAACAAATTGATTGATTAACGAGATTTAAAAAAAGTCGTCCTTCGAAAAGCGTTTGAGTGAAGTCAGTCCCGATTGCGAGTGATCAGCGATCAGATCGCTAAGGCCAATTGCAGTCGATTCACTTTCACATTGTCAGATGAAAACACATATTGTCGAATGAACTTGTAAAGCAATCTGCAAAAACTATTTTTACAGTTCACGAATGGAAATAAATAACACTTTGTGCCACTCCGATTGCTTCGTAATATACACTTCATGAAATCGTAGATATTTTTTATTCTCATTATACCTATGAAATTATGAGTTTTTTATTATTATAGAGTTTTTTAGTATATTGGTAACTACGTACAGGATGGTGCTTTAACCATAATCATTAACACAAATTGGTCGCATTTGTAATGGGTATTTTTTCATGATTCATAATGTCAATTTTCACACCATAATAAAAAATTGTTACGTGATAATCAAACATAATAAAAACAGTCCACTTTAAATGTGGGTGGAAACCAAGAAACATATGACGACAGCGACTGAGGTTTTCCGAAATGGAAAATAGAGGGGATTATGAAGGGTGACGGTTAGTCAAACAAATGAGGCACTTAATACACTCTGATGTTTGGATTATCGGAACAAACAGTGTGGGAAGAGAGCCATAGTAAGTTTTAACATTATTTTAAACCTTGCAGAGAGGAATATTAATGTCTCTTGTCTTCTTTGTCGTACTTTTATAATGTATGACATTATACACATCATATTGTTGATTAAAACTATTAAATTCATTAAAAACTGTAGAAAATATTATGTACTTGCAGGAAACACAGGTTCAGTATTTGCAATGCTCCAAATTGGATACAGCTACGTTTACCCAATTTTCGTTTGGTGTCACAAAGTAAATAATGACATTTTAATAATAATAATAATTGGACCATTTCTATAGCGCCGCTTTTGTGAGAAATCACCTCAGGTGTTTAGAAATTAAATGGAATCAATACTCAATACAATGGAGAAAAAATCAATTAAGGAATGAATAAATCTAGAGATACCATGTTAGACACAATATGATATGTACATAGATGCTGCTTTAAACTGCATAAGTCAGCCAAAAATAGAAGTGGCATCATTCAATCGGAGCAGTCGAGATTGCGTGAAATCTCGATATTTCACATAAATTCAAAATACGAAGATTCTCTAAAATAGGCGCATGTTATGAATATACTTATTTTGAGGAATGTAATGAGTTCATTTCCAAATTGAACGTGCTATCGATTTGCGAAGATAATCGAGTTGAAGTAAAACGTTCAAGTCACTGAATTGAAAGACGGGAGGAGAGCCGCATCCACTGGGCGATTGCACAACGTCGAAAGCTGCTCCCATAATATAAACCAGTCAACCAGAGTCAATAATAATTGATCGAACATGTGGCAATCGCTATCGTTTAAGAAGTTATTAGTCTGTTTCGCTCGCTAAACTCCCGATCTGAAATTCCCAAGACATATGGGTCTACTCACAACTCTGCAGTAATAATAAATTCATTTTGTAATATTCTTGTTCTGATATTTTGTTTTGAATTCTTGCCTATGGTTATTTATTTATGATGCAGCATTTTGAATAGGTACTTAAAGTGTCTCGACATAATAAAATCAAGGAGATTGGAATAAACATAGGTACTGACACAAAACTCACACTGCAAACTACAAAGTTGCATTTGGAAAAAGAAGGAAGAAAAATAATTGATAGAAGAACTAGATACAGAATTAATGTGGAACATTAGTAAATGAACAGGGATAGCACTCCCAATATTGATAAGACTCCCAATAAAGGAAGGTTTATAGAATACTAGCTGTTCGGTCTAGTCACTAAATATAGGTAAAAACGATTCCAAGTAACGTTTAGAATCTGAATGGTTATCCAATCACGAGGGATATACTTTAAGTTTCCTCAGATTTAGCAATTGTTTGGGATTTAAAGAATTCTATAAGGATTGGAGCGTTCAGCCTTCGTTAATTGTTATTAGTGAAGAAAGCTCCTAAGTAGGGTTCCCCCCACTTGAAGACAATGAGCCCTTCGCAAATAAGCAGACGATCGAAATATTCGGCAAGTCCTTTTTTTTTACCCGAAAGTACCTTCTTAAGTTTTATTTATTTATTAAATACAATATTCAACTTACCTCTTCACCACTGAACCCGGTTATGTAAAGACAAGTAGAAGTAGAAGACGCTTACCTGGAACAATAAAACAATGGGTAAATTAGACAAAATAATGGATTATTCTGTAGAAATTCAGTTGAAAGTGTGATTAAATTATTATTCGCGTAAAGAAGCTATTGGCACCGCAGTGGTTTGGTTAGAACCTACCTAATAATAATAATAATGATAATAATAATAATACCTGGATGACTTGCATAGCGCCGTTTTTGTGAAAAACCACCTCAAGGGCGCTGCACAAATACTGCTTCCCAGGGTTTATCTTATTATGTACAGATAAAGAAACAAACTCACCTGGTAGGTCACTCCAGATTAAAACGTTAAATTACAAAGTTTTCGCTAGAGATTATATGATTTTGCAGGCACAGGACACATATATTAGAAAACACTGCACATTGCACGATATTGCAGTTTAAATCCTATTTGTCATTGATATTATATTTATTAGAAGGCAAAAGAAGTGTAGGTATTTATTTAAAAGATTTTTTTTTGAGATTTTTTATAATAATTATTTACAGTTAAAAATATTTAGTAATGTCGCGGACTATGAAAAGTTTCAAATTTTTCTGTTAATTACTTTCAGTAGGTACTAACGGCTAGCTTCGCTATGTTAATTAGGTATGCAACGTATCCCCAGATTCAATAAAACAGTAATTTAAACAAGCATAATGTACAAGTATATTATACAAAGTAGAATCGTTTGTCACAAAATACCTTGGCATTGCAATAATATGGGAACGAACGCAGAATTGAAAGTACACCATGAATCGGCTGTTTCGATTTGAGAATGCACATTCTCGTATTATAAACAACGCTACAGTCGTTGGTAACTTTACAACGTATACACGAAGCCGATATAAAGTATTCGTGGCAGTGAATAATTAATACATTGTCTACATTAATATTACTATGTTGTATTTATGTAAGTAGTTAAGTTTTCTTCGATAAGTTGATGTAAATGTGCACGTCTGTAATGTTTCCTGTCTCGACGTATATTTTTATTTAACTTCTTTCATTCTATTATGTCAAGTCTTATCTAAAATTGCCTTCTCTCCAATCAACATCCCATGTCTTCTAAGTCTGAACTCGACTCTCTTCCATATACAAGTAATTATGAAATTTGTCCATTTAGCGGTTAGCTCTCATAAACACACACTTTACAGGTTGGTAACTTTTTAAAAAATAATATCCCTCAGAGCCCATGCATCTTTGAGGATGCTGCGTGAGGGGCTTTTTGAGGAGAAGAAACACAGTCGGGCTGTTGAACTCAAGAACGAGTTGTAAAAGCAACCCGTTCTCGTGTGACAAATGTCAATCGTGTTGAGCGCGCGTTTGGCGTGTTTCTCGACTATGCACAGGTGATCAATGACGGTAGTTCTTCAGAGCATCTTCCATTGAAATACCGGTAGAACAGGGACAGCATTCACAACTGGCGTCTGTGCTCTAAATATTGCGATCTGTTTATTAAGATACGGACCGCCCGCTTTTGAACAGAGTCGAGGCTTTTGTTCAGGTTTTTTGGGGTTCCAGAAGTAGCTACCAAACTCAACAGTGGGGCGCATTTGCGATTTGTACACAGTCAGCAGTTGTGTACTATAAAGTATATGCGGGCCTATACAGTACGTCTAGTTTCAGAGGGGCTAACATGACTCTGGCTTCGTTGGAGCCCCAGTGCCTGAGCTGGTCACCTAAAGTTACACCAAGCAAATCAATGGAAGGTATGTTGGAAACTCAAGAAATAGTACTAATAATTTATTCGTAAATTAATTCTTTTAAATTCTATATGGAAAACGTACCTACTAGAATTTTAAGAGAAACTTTTAAATTGCTTTCACTGGTTTTCAAACTGCATGTATTTTCAGACATTTTTGGATGTATTTCATAGAACTAAAGATCATAATTTGAGGTATTTTGGCTTTTGAAACCTTATACATTTCCCCTTCACCCATATAAAATTTTCTGATAAATCATTCGTGGTATCGCTTGAGTTAGCAACCTGCAAAGTGATGTTTAGGGTAATTTTTGAGTGCTGGTTTCTATGTTCATAATTTGATGGCCAAGAACACTCTTGAACATACAGAAAAATTGCAAAAAAAAAACTCCGTTCACTTGAATGAATGGAACACGTGTCGTATATAATAAAAAGAGGATTAATACTAATTTCTGTACCTTAGAGTACCCTTCTGTATCGTAATTAATGGGATCGACCAAATTTTGCTTCGCCATCAATCGAATTGAGAGCTCTTGCCATAAGCATGCCACTAATCCACTGTAACCTCTCCATCTTTCTCATACACGCCGAACGCAAATCAGAACGGATCTCTCAGCCACAGAACACATACATTTTATAACGCAAAACATTAATTATAGTTTAATTATGTTGTAATGGATGGAAGGGTGTTTCCGAGATTTTAAAACAAAATGATTGGTTAAAAATTAAATTAGTATTCAAATTTAGTCGAAAAGGAACTGTCGGGTGAAAAAAAAAACATAAACATCTGAAAAATTGCATTGTATTGAATGAATATATTGACAGATAACCTTGTATCATCAATGAATTTACTGTGATATTCTCTGTTTCAGTACGGCTCTCGTTGCGTTTCGTAAGGTTTACAAGGAAACTAGCGTGACCCAACTGGTTTGTAAGAGAACACCGTCGGGAGGCATTCTGCGTTCAGCGTTCAGCAATGATCGATATTATAAACATTCAAATACCCTGCCCATGGCGGGGAAATACATTATAATAATAATGTAGATACTATCATCGCCTTATGTGTCGGCGCTACTGCAGGCACATAAGAGCTGACATGATCAAGTAAAACATACGTTGTTGGGAATTGAGTGTAAAGAATAGTAACATAAACAGACAGCTGTAAAATCGGATGTACGTCGTACTTATTCATATCATGATGAATATGACGTCAATAAAATTGCAGATGATAGTAAGTCTTAACTACAAAAAAGCATGTTTGTCCGATGTGTGAAGCAGCAAAAACTCACGAACCGTGAGCTCTGGGATAATGAAGCTTTTTTATCAGGTCCACCAACCAATGAATCTTTGAAATATCCATGAAAATATCAAAATATAGAAGACAAATATACGTAATATAGTGTTGAAATATACTAAGAAGCAAAGTTAATAATATGTACAACGTACAACACATACTACCTTTAGTTCCTAACCAAATCCGGATCGAATCCGGATAGTAAAGCAAGTACATAACAATTTCCAAATATATATAAAAATAATAGTGTCCCTAGCGGTGTTTTTTTTTTTTGTATACAGATCTGCAGCTTTATTCCGATCTTGATGAAATTTTACACACTTGATCTTCATAACAAGAGGAATTTCGAGATTTAGCGAGATTTCGAAAAACCACCCCCTCCCCCCTTTCCCACCCCTTAAAGCAGAATCTTGGTACTTCTTGATGAAATTTTGCACACTTAACGTTCAGATTAAGAGGAAGACACCATGAGATAATAATATGTTAGGTGAGTGGTTTGTTTGTTCTTTTTCTTCACTTTCCTAAAATGTTCCGTTTTGTCATGGAACTGTGACGGCCCATTCATTCTCTCTGGAAATAGTGTGATGGTTAGTTAGATTAAATATGGATAGGTATGCATGTATTATATATATAGTATTGCTTTAACTTTTCCCCATTTTCAGACTTCCGCCGGCCAAGCCGAAAGCGACCTTGGCGCCCTATCCATTCGAAACGCCTTAAGGTTCATTTTAGCTTAATATAGTATTGCTCTAACTTTTCCCCATTTTCAGACAAGGGCCTGAACTCAAAAATCGACCTTGGCGCCCTATCCATTCGAAACGCCTTAAGGTTCATTTTGGCGAAAATCTTCTTGTCAAAAACTTGCACGCCAAAAAAGTCCGTAAACATATCCACTTTCAAAGAAATTAAGGCTCATATTGGCTTCATGCGTTTTCAACACCCCCCGTTTCGTCGGGAAAAATTTTAGGAAAAAATAAGAAATCGGGAAAAATGTGAAAAACAGGTCTCTTCACGGGAAAGCGTAATCCGTAAAAAATACTCCCCGAGAAGGATAAATAAATGGACAATATTTACTAAAACAGATT
Organism: Halesus radiatus; assembly: GCA_022606495.2. Taxonomy (NCBI): domain Eukaryota; kingdom Metazoa; phylum Arthropoda; class Insecta; order Trichoptera; family Limnephilidae; genus Halesus; species Halesus radiatus. Next base: position 7,849 of record JAHDVE020009005.1, read on the forward strand.
TAGGAAGGTTAATAATTGGTCAGTTCGGCCGCATTTCTTGAAAAAAACCCCAGGATAATCCATCAAACTTTTGACATTTCCAAAATCGTCATGAAACGCGATATCATTGATTAAAAAGAAGAAATTTGTTGCTACTGAGAAGAAAATATTTACCCCATCAAATTAATTCGAAAATAATAACTGGGTAGGTACTGAGCACTTTAAGCTAAATGATTAGGTACTACCGATACGATATCTAGAATTTATTCTTTTCAACGTACGAGAAATAGGTTGCAGAAACTGAAATCGCTGTTTAATAAATATTTATTTTAAATAGCGCCATTTTTTTTAAACGGACAAAATACACAGAATCCGAAGAGCATGTAGATCTGTTTCGAGATTGACATAATATATTTATTTTTTGTGGCTTCTAAATGGGTAATAACTTGCGTATAAAATAAGGAATTAATGGATTTTTCACAGGAGCACAGAAAATCAAAGAGTCGGATATTTTATAAATAATTCATTTTGATATTCTTTTTCTTTCGTAATATATCTGATATTGGTATCAAAATACGCGTATTTACGTAGCGGATCCGGGCATCTCGGTGAAAATATGAACAGTTAAATCTTGGCTCTCTTTTGCGAGAAAAGGCTAATACTGAAAGCTTTTTTCTGTTTCTTTCCTATAAATACTCAATAAGAATAGCGGTACAGTAGGGATAGGGTAGATTTAAGGGGGATGTAGGGTAGGGATAGGGGTAGAGGTAGAAGTAGGAGTAAGGGTAGGGGTACGGGTCGCCGATAAGGGTATCAAATTGAGCGTCTCCACCTACGCAACGAGATTTGGGCAATTAAAAAATTGGCAACAAATTCCTAGACCCCATTTGTCGAGATAAAGCTAACATTGAAAGTTTTTTTCTTTTCATTTTCTTTAAATATTTAATAGTGGTAGTCGTAGGGTAGGGGTTGGGTAGATGTAGGGTAGGAGTTGGGTAGATGTAGGGTAGGAGTTGGGTAGATGTAGGGTAGGAGTTGGGTAGATGTAGGGTAGGAGTTGGAGCAGGAGTTGGAGTAGGAGTTGGAGTAGGAGTTGGAGTAGGAGTTGGAGTAGGAGTTGGAGTAGGAGTTGAAGTAGGAGTTGAGTAGGAGTTGGAGTAGGAGTTGGAGTAGGAGTTGGAAATATTTTTCCAAATATTCGTTTTAAAAATTATTTCCAACACACACACTTCTTGCTTCATCCACATTACAACACATATTCTAAATACACAAACCAATTTACAGCAATTGCTAGGAGTGGGAGTTGGAGTTTGGAGTAGGCGTTGGAGTAGGAGTTGGAGTAGGAGTTGGAGTAGGAGTTGGAGTAGGAGTTGGAGTAGGAGTTGGAGTAGGAGTTGGAGTAGGAGTTGGAGTAGGAGTTGGAGTAGGAGTTGGAGTAGGAGTTGGAGTAGGAGTTGGAGTAGGAGTTGGAGTAGGAGTTGGAGTAGGAGTTGGAGTAGGAGTTGGAGTAGGAGTTGGAGTAGGAGTTGGAGTAGGAGTTGGAGTAGGAGTTGGAGTAGGAGTTGGAGTAGGAGTTGGAGTAGGAGTTGGAGTAGGAGTTGGAGTAGGAGTTGGAGTAGGAGTTGGAGTAGGAGTTGGAGTAGGAGTTGGAGTAGGAGTTGGAGTAGGAGTTGGAGTATTAGTTGGAGTAGGAGTTGGAGTAGGAGTTGGAGTAGGAGTTGGAGTAGGAGTTGGAGTAGGAGTTGGAGTAGGAGTTGGAGTAGGAGTTGGAGTAGGAGTTGGAGTAGGGGTAGGAGGGTGAGTAGAATTATTTTTCCAAATATTCGTTGTAAAAATTATTTTCAACACACACACTCCTTGCTTCATGCACATTTAAACACATATACACAACTATTCATAACCAATTGCAGCTCTGCAATAGGCAAAACCTAGTATATATAGTATTGCTTTAACTTTTCCCCATTTTCAGACTTCCGCCGGCCAAGCCGAAAGCGACCTTGGCGCCCTATCCATTCGAAACGCCTTAAGGTTCATTTTAGCTTAATATAGTATTGCTCTAACTTTTCCCCATTTTCAGACAAGGGCCTGAACTCAAAAATCGACATTGGCGCCCTATCCATTCGAAACGCCTTAAGGTTCATTTTGGCGAAAATCTTCGTGTCAAAAACTTGCACGCCAAAAAAGTCCGTAAACATATCCACTTTCAAAGAAATTAAGGCTCATATTGGCTTCATGCGTTTTCAACACCCCCCGTTTCGTCGGGAAAATTTTTAGGAAAAAATAAGAAATCGGGAAAAATGTGAAAAACAGGTCTCTTCACGGGAAAGCGTAATCCGTAAAAAATACTCCCCGAGAAGGATAAATAAATGGACAATATTTACTAAAACAGATTTAGGAAGGTTAATAATTGGTCAGTTCGGTCGCATTTCTTGAAAAAAACCCCAGGATAATCCATCAAACTTTTGACATTTCCAAAATCGTCATGAAACGCGATATCATTGATTAAAAAGAAGAAATTTGTTGCTACTGAGAAGAAAATATTTACCCCATCAAATTAATTCTAAAATAATAACTGGGTAGGTACTGAGCACTTTAAGCTAAATGATTAGGTACTACCGATACGATATCTTGAATTTATTCTTTTCAACGTACGAGAAATAGGTTGCAGAAACTGAAATCACTGTTTAATAAATATTTATTTTAAATAGCGCCATTTTTTTTAAACGGACAAAATACACAGAATCCGAAGAGCATGTAGATCTGTTTCGAGATTGACATAATATATTTATTTTTTGTGGCTTCTAAATGGGTAATAACTTGCGTATAAAATAAGGAACTAATGGATTTTTCACAGGAGCACAGAAAATCAAAGAGTCGGATATTTTATAAATAATTCATTTTGATATTCTTTTTCTTTCGTAATATATCTGATATTGGTATCAAAATACGCGTATTGACGTAGCGGATCCAGGCATCTCGGTGAAAATATGAACAGTTAAATCTTGGCTCTCTTTTGCGAGAAAAGGCTAATACTGAAAGCTTTTTTCTGTTTCTTTCCTATAAATACTCAATAAGAATAGCGGTACAGTAGGGATAGGATAGATGAAAGGCAGATGTAGGGTAGGGATAGGAGTAGAGGTAGAAGTAGGAGTAGGGGTAGGGGTACGGGTCGCCGATATGGGTATCAAACTGAGCGTCTCCACCTACGCAAGCCGATTTGCGCGATTAAAAATTTGGCAGCAAATTCCTAGGCCCATTTCTCGAATAATTCTAATATTGAAAAAAAAAATTCTTCTTCTTTTCTTTACATACTTAATGGTGGTAGTCGTAGGGTAGGAGTTGGGTAGATGTAGGGTAGATGTAGAGTATATGTAGGGTAGGAGTTGGGTAGATGTAGGGACAATTTTTCTCTGATTTTTTAAAAATTTATATAGCGCTGTTTTCTTACTTTCGCCTTGAACTTAGCAGTTAGCTCCAAAGCCCCATTTTGCAAGATGTGGGTCATATTTTTAAGGGAAAATATTAAGCAAAACACATTTATTGAAATAAAATCACTAGGGGTGGGGTAGGGGTCGGGGAAGGAATAGGTGTATGAGCAGGGGTAGAGGTAGGGGTAGGGGTAGGGGTAGCCGATATGGGTATTAAACTGAGCGTCTCCTCCTACGCAACCCGATTTGCGCAATTAAAAATTTGGCAGCAAATTCCTAGGCCCCATTTCTCGAATAAAGGTAACATTGAAAGTTTTTTTCTTCTTCTTTTCTTTACATACTTAATCGTGGTAGTCGTAGAGTAGGAGTTGGGTAGATGTAAGGTAGGAGTTGGGTAGATGTAAGGTAGGAGTTGGGTAGATGTAGGGTAGGAGTTGGGTAGATGTAGGATAGGAGTTGGGTAGATGTAGGATAGGAGTTGGGTAGATGTAGGGTAGGAGTTGGGTAGATGTAGGGTAGGAGTTGGAGTAGGAGTTGGAGTAGGAGTTGGAGTAGGAGTTGGAGTAGGAGTTGGAGTAGGAGAAGGAGTTGGAGTAGGAGTTGGAGTAGGAGTTGGAGTAGGAGTTGGAGTAGGAGTTGGAGTAGGAGTTGGAGTAGGAGTTGGAGTTGGAGTAGGAGTTGGAGTAGGAGTAGGAGTTGGAGTAGGAGTTGGAGTAGGAGTTGGAGTAGGAGTTGGAGTAGGAGTTGGAGTAGGAGTTGGAGTAGGAGTTGGAGTAGGAGTAGTAGTTGGAGTAGGAGTACGAGTTGGAGTAGGAGTTGGAGTAGGAGTTGGAGTAGGAGTAGGAGTTGGAGTAGGAGTTGGAGTAGGAGTTTGAGTAGGAGTTGGAGTAGGAGTTGGAGTAGGAGTTGGGGTAGGAGTTGGAGTAGGAGTTGGAGTAGGAGTTGGAGTAGGAGTTGGAGTAGGAGTTGGAGTAGGAGTTGGAGTAGGAGTTGGAGTAGGAGTTGGAGTAGGAGTTGGAGTAGGGTTGGAGCGGGAGTTGGAGTAGGGTTGGAGTAGGAGTTGGAGTAGGGTTGGAGTAGGGTTAGGTAGGAGTTGGAGTAGGAGTTGGAGTAGGAGTTAGATAGGAGTAGGAGTTGGAGTAGGAGTAGGAGTTGGAGTAGGAGTTGGAGTAGAAGTTGGAGTAGAAGTTGGAGTAGGAGTTGGAGTAGGAGTTGGAGTAGGAGTTGGAGTAGGAGTTGGAGTAGGAGTTGGAGTAGGAGTTGGAGTAGGAGTTGGAGTAGGAGTTGGAGTAGGAGTTGGAGTAGGAGTTGGAGTAGGAGTTGGAGTAGGGGTAGGAGGTTGAGTATAGATATTTTTCCAAATATTCGTTTTAAAATTATTTCCAACACACACACTTCTTGCTTCATCCACATTACAACACATATTCTAAATACACAAACCAATTGCAGCTCTGCAATAGGCAAAACCTAGTATATATATTAATGCTCTAACTTTTTCGATTTTCAGACCACGCCTGGCCGGCCGAAAGCGACCTTGGCGCCCTATCCATTTAAAACACCCCGAGGTTCGTATTCGCGTGCAGTCAAGGGGATTTCGAAACCAAGCCAAAATCGACCTTCCGTCTATAGAAATTCAAAGACGATAAGGCTCGGAATCGGTCAAATATCGATGTAGCCAAAAAACGTATGGAAAAAATTCAGACAACTGAAGTTAGCCGCGGACCGAAACTCGCATTCTTAAAAAAATCTCTGGAAACTACAGAAAATTTTGTATCGAAGATATTGAACGATTACGGGTTCCATCTATTGGCAAGAACTAGAACTAACCTTAAATCAGTAAGCAAAAATTCAAATCCAATCGAGTCGGTTCTATTTTCAACCGCAATCTTCGTACCCGCCGGGTGGCGCTGCTCGATCTTCATTCGAGTTTCCAGCGATCTTTTACCCTACGTGTTGCCAGTGAAAGAAAAATAATAGACTCGCCGAGTATATATTTAAAAACTACGTACAAAAGGTAA
>JAHDVE020009006.1:0-140184 GCA_022606495.2 Halesus radiatus
CTACCAACGAGCCCCCTTTTCTCTGATGTCTTTATGGATAACTTGGAAAAATCATTTTTAATTCTAATTCACCCCTTCTTGAAAATGTGGTTTTGTGGAAACGTTATGTTGACGAAATACTATGTATTTGGCAAGGTACCGAGCAACTTAACTCGTTCCTATCCCTCCTTAATTCATTCCATGAAAAAATTCAGTTTACTTTAGAAATAGGAAATAAATGTTGTTTAAATTTCTTAGACTTATCCCTATCCATTGTTAATAATAAATTTGAGTTCAATATTTATAGAAAGCCTACCTTCACAGACACCGTAATTCACAGTACTTCTGACCACCCCATCTCCCATAAACATTCCGCCTTTCATTCTATGATTCACAGACTCGTCACTATTCCTTTATCTAACGCTAACTTTACTGAAGAACTCTCTAAAATCAAATCTATTGCAATAAATAACGGATTCTCCCAAAGCTTAATTGATAAAATCCTTTCAAAAAAACTTAATCTAATATCTACTAATAAATTCCTTTATAATAATACACACAATACCAGAGAGAATAAAAAATCAGGGTTGGCGTAGAATTTTATTCATAAATAATTTTTCATCTTCAAGTGTTTCTAAATTCCCTACAGAAATTAAAGCGACGTTTTATACTAATAATAACATAGGAAAACTTTTAATAAATTCTAAAGATAAAGAAAATAACTTAAGCCATTCTGGCATCTATAAACTCAAATGTAACGATTGTCCAGCCTTTTACATCGGTAAAACGGCTAGAAACATTCAAATAAGGGTGGTCGAACACTTGAGATGTCTAAACAGTGTCGGATTTTCATAATTCGCCACCCACCTTATCGATAAAAATCACTCATTTAATAAATCTTCCGGGATAGATGTATTACATAGAAATGGGATAGGTCTACGCCTTAATAATCTTGAAGCCCTTGAAATAAAAAAGTCATTAAAAATCAATAAAACCAATCTACTTAATAAACAACTAGATTTGTCTAACACCCCCATTTTTTAAATATTTCCATTACCTCCGCCCACCTTCACCCCTCTCTCTGAAGCTCTTCCTTCCTTTCCCCCCACCTAAGTTGATGTTCTGTCTGTCTCTTCTAATTTTCTATTAAATACCATGTATTTCTGTATTATGTTTAATATATTGTGTATTCACCCCTGAGGAAGGTTCAGGTTGAATCGAAACCGGTTGGATGAAAAAATAATAAAGTGGTATTAAAACAAAGTTATTTTATTTTTTGTATTCCTAATGAGCTTTTTCTTTTATTACAGGTTACGTCACCAAGATGGCGTGATTGACTCTTGATTTACGAGTGATTCCACATTACACTACTTGTAAGTCATCCTTTTACTGTCATTATTTCACTGTTTTTTTAATTTGATTTTTTCTTGCTACGAATCGGTTTCCCATCATCGAGCTTCCATTTTATTAAAACTATCCGTAACAATTTCCGGCCAAATTCACTGTTATTTGTCTTTTTTTTTTTAAAGTCCCCCTGTTTATTTAAGAATCCAATACAGTCCAATCAGAAGCGGCAGCGGGTGTGCTACCTACTGCCTACTTCCGACCGGAAATACAGTTTTCAGTTGACAGTATTTGGTGATTTGTTGATATCGCATACCTTGTGTTTTAACACTCTCATACCCAGTGTGATTTGAAAACAACTTTACGTACAATGTGGAGGTGTTCAAGAACATGACAAAAACTTCGCCCGAGATGTTTTACTCTTTTTTTTCTAATTGACCAATTAAAACATATTAAACAATGCACACATATTCTCACACGTATACCCATATAAGATTGTACAGTTATGCTATACGGTAAATATCCTACGCCACACTGTACTTACATACATTATGTTATGTTTATTATAACTACTAAATCAAAACATGTCTCTATGCACTGAAAATGTAAACCACCAACTCTCTAACATTGTCACGTAACACTTTTACTTTTTTTGTTATGTAATCGCAATATGTACACCCCGCTTCTTTACACAAGCAATGCTTAAAACAAAAGTGTAGAATTGAAATTGAAATAAAATGGATTCAATTCCGATAATAATCATCAAAATAATACATAATTTCTTCAAAAGATATTATTCACTTTGTGGCGTCATTATTAATAAATGAATTAAAAATTACTTTGTAATCACCACTTTATTAATACGATATATACATATCAACATGTTTAGAAATCGAAGCTTTCCTCACCGGGAAATACAGAATACTAAAAATAGTAATTTCAAGTATAAATAATTGGTTACCATGGAACACAGTAATGTAAGAATAAACTAATTATAGTAATTTCAAGTATAAATAATTGGTTTACATGGAACACAGTAATGTAAGAATAAACTAATTATAGTAATTTCAAGTATAAATAATTGGTTTACATGGAACACAGTAATGTAAGAATAAACTAATTATAGTAATTTCAAGTATAAATAATTGGTTACTATGGAACACAGTAATGTAAGAATAAACTAATTATAGTAATTTCAAGTATAAATAATTGGTTACCATGGAACACAGTAATGTAAGAATAAACTAATTATAAACATCAACAAAAATTGCTTAAAGTAGATAATAATTAATCAAAAATGTTAATAAACAATTATTATAAAACATTGAATAATAGATTTATGTTAGCAATTAAATAAGAAAATAAATTCAAAAGATCGCTATTAAAAAAAGGTTATTAATTTAATTTAATTGACTATTATCACTTTTTCTAATTTCTAAAATTTTGAATTTGTCTAATTGTAAACCGGTTGTATTTTCTTGTAAAAATTTTAAACCTTTGTTTATATTAGAACAATAATTTATTTCCAAAATATGGTTGGAAAATTCAGAATAATAATTTTTACTTAAATACTTTAGGTGTTCTTTAACTCTAATATCCAAATTTCTTGAAGTCTTTCCTATCTATGTAAAAAAGTGGTTGCAATCGTTACAAATTAATAATTTATGTACCCTCGATTTATTTAAAATATTATTTTTTCATTGATTATTAGTATGAAAAGCTGATTGGATAGTATTTGGGATGGTTTTCATTAATGAATTTAAAGTATTATTATTTAAAAACAATATTTATACTTGACATTATTATTTTTAATGTTCTATATGCCCTGATGAGGAAAGCTTCACCCCGGGATATAAATTACGTAGCGAGCGTTTTAATTACGGAATCGAATCCATACAAAGAAAATTAACCCGTGTGATTGCATATCGTGAAGGTTTATCTGATCAATTTGGAACGCATAATGATCGAATTTCGCACTATACTCGTAAGCTACAATCTCTGTCAGTCAGACGTAAACTTTCTGATGTATTCATTTTGTACAAAATTATGCATGCATCAATTGATACACCAAACATTTTATCACAAATCAACATTAATACACCAACAAGAAAATCAACAAGGAGGATAAAAGACATTTTTTTATATTAGAACATATCATACAAATAGGGGACATTTCTCTCCTTTACCGCGAATATTAAGAAATTACAATGCTGTCACTGCTCCAATAATGAAATAAACATTTTTAATGACACAATTAATCAATTTAAAAAAAATTACCATTAATATCAAACTGATGATCAAATGATGCTCTTTATTAAGTACCAAAACAGTGTACCATGACCAGAGGTGACAAAAAGGAGTTAGTCTGGTATATACGTTACTTTATAATATGTTTTCGACCTTTCACTTCTTTTTCATTATGATTATCATTTTTCCGAGATAATGTTTGTTGTTGTTTATTGTACTTATTAATTATATAAACATTCGTGTATGTATGTTTTGGGCATATTGCCTGTTGTATCTACTAAAATAAATTAAAGTAACATAATGGTCCTCGTGCAATTAAAATGTATTTTCAGCTCGCTGCGTCTTTTTCATCGTGAGCTATCGACTGTAATTTGCTTTAAGTAAACTTTGCAGTGGAAGTTTACTGAGTTCATTATATTTTGAAATCATTTATAGAATCGTAACAAAATAATATTTCCCCCCGCGGGTATGTTATTCTCTACTTCCACCAATCCCTCGTTAAAATGTGTTTAATGTTCCGCCTCCGCTGGCCGGAGTAATGCGATTGGCTTTGTTCTCTCTTCAAAGGAAAAGTTTCCGATCATTATAATAAATTGTTGTCAAGTGATAATAACACGGCAGTGTGTCTCTTTATTGCAAAACATCTTTTTATTTGTAATTGGATCACAGTGATCCATATCCTTTTTATGTACTTACACTTTCCTAAAGAATGTGGAAATTATGTTTGACGACGATGACTTATCCATTCATTGTTTGATTTCTAGTATAACGATGAACGCCTTCGATAATTCCCGATATCATTAAACACAGTTAAACAGTTTCAACATATGAATGTAATAAACATAGTTTATATGTGTACGTTCCTGATGAAGGTTGAGTTCAACCGAAACCGGTCGATGATGCATAAATATAAATAAAATAAAGTGGAAACACATAATAAAATACCAGGTTAAATAACTGGGAATTTTGTCGCAGACATCCAAGGCGAACTCTAAGAAGGATATTACCCTCGTATGTACCTATTATAACATAATAAAATATTTTAAAGATCATTGAAATATTCCTGGTTACCCTTAGTTCATGTAACTACAGGGCAAAAACTGCTGTAAAATTCATTTTAGCAAACAAGACGGAAATCACACGGAAAAGACAAAACCAGAAATAACCATATGTTCAAATAAAAGCTGACACGAATGAAATTATATAATTTAAAAAAAACCATAGATTCACTAAACAAACACAATGTAATCCGTCTTCCAGGGGGTAATAAACCATCCCGAAAGTAGTTTTTTAAAAACATAATAGTAAACAGCACCGTCAGCAATAAAACTAATTTCAATTCATAAATAAAAACAATATTAGAAAGCAGGGGGACTCATTCCTGACATCGATGCTATATATACCATAGATTTACTTTTAATTGTCCCAGTCTGACGTTGCCCGTGATAGGGTGAAACCGGTCCGGTCAAAAATAAAAAATAAAAAGTTACAAAGGTTGTTTCATTAAAAAATCATTTTTTATTGTTAAAAAGATTGTGTTTTTTTTTTCAATTTATTATTAATACCAGGTTTTATTTGGTTTTTCCTTGCAAAATCTCTTGATTTATTCAAAATTTCTCGACGCGTAATTTGTTCATGTTCTTTTTTCATATCTCGTCATTTATATATTTATTTATTGAAATATGCCTTCGTTTTAGTGAAGTTTCGCCATGCTAGGGATGTCCCTGATTTATGGCGAACGAAGTTTACACATTAAGGATAACATTAGTTAACGGTGTGGAAACGTGAACACTCCGAGCCAGCGAAATGAAGCGGATAGACGCCCTCAAAATGTGGTGCTGGAGGAGCACAAATATATCATTCTGAAAGAGCTTGGCATTCACGATATTGTCTGCAGCCTATTCTCAGATTCTTTGGACATGCTGTTCGCCAAACCGAGAACTCTAGCCTGGAGAAACTCGTGGTCTCTGGCAAAGCGGGAGAAGCAGTGGAGGGTCGCCGATGTGTTGGAGTGACCAAATATTCCAGGCGTCCGCAGCTCTCCACGAAGCTCTGAATCGCGATGAGTAGATGAGCTTTGTACATGGGGGGGAGATTGGAGTGGGGGTCACGTTCCTCAGCGATGAGGAAGCGACTAAAGAAGAATAATGGTAATTAAAATATCTTGTATTTTTTCGGCATTCACTATATAGAAATTTCTTGACATTTTGTTTGGAAGTTTTATTTACTATGTACTTTTGCTATTTTTGAATTATTAAATTCGCCCTCGGTTTGGCACGATTGTGTCGAAACCGGTAGCGAATTTAATTATTCAAAAATAGCAAAATTACATAGTAAATAAAACATCCAAACAAAAAGTAATTAAAATAAATAAAATATATAAAATATATGAAATAATTAAAAATAGTTTTAAGATTTGGAAGAATTTATGAAAAATTGAAGTTATTTGGAATTTGAGAATTGTAATATTTAAAATAAATTAAAAAATTTAAATCTTTTTCTATTTTTGATTCTGACAATTCTTAGAGAAATTCCATTATAATGATTCTTATTTTAAATGAATATCACCTTAATTGAGAAATTCTCGTGTTTAGAGAGGGAATACTATTATGTTTTGTTATACATAGGATTCATTTCAAGAGTACTACCATGAACATGATATTATGGTGTCTATACACTAATTTAAAAAAAAAAATTAAGAGGAAATTTTTAGAAATAAAATATATGTATATAATGATTGTATATAAAATGTATTTTAAGTTTTTTCTTAAAAATTTCGTAATTTTTTTCAGCTTGTATTATTTGTTTAGGAAGTTCGTTATAACATGTTATGGCTGAATATGTGTAATGGTGTTGAGCTGTTTTTGTATTAAGTTTAGGGATTATTATTTGTTATTACATGAAAACTGGGAAGTCAGCAGGCCATGACGGACTGAGTTTTGAACAGGTTAAACACGCAGGAGGACCAATTTTACAGCTGCTGGCGAGGCTATTTACTGATATTTTGATACTTACCAAATAATATGACAAGAACTATTATAACACCCATTCTCAAATCTAAATCGTCGGACTCAACCGCCCAGGACAGCTATAGACCGATCTCAATAGCTACTGCCGTCGCAAGATTATTCGAACGTTGACTACTGGACCGAGTCGGACCCAGCATGGAAACTAATGACAACCAAATGGGTTTCAAAAAGCAGACCTCTACCGATGCAGCCATATTTACTGTGAAAAGAACACTAGAATACTATAGAAATAAGAAAACCACCTCATACGCATGTTTCCTCGACCTGAGTAAGGCCTTCGACAGGGTTTCTCACCCGCTGTTATGGGCTAAACTCAGGGATAGAGGCATATCATCGGAGGTGATACACATCCTCGACTTGTGGCACAGACAGCAGGAAAACGTAGTAAGGTGGAAAGATGGTCTTTCCGAACCTTTCCTCCTAAAGAGCGGCGTCAGACAGGGTGGATGCATATCCCAGATATTGTTCAACCTTTACATGGACGAACTAACTGAAAGGCTAAATAAACAATTCAAGGGTAGGCTGCCACATCGGAGGACAGTGTCTGAACAACATCAGTTATGCGGACGACATGGTACTAATGGCACCATCTATAAGAGACACATAATCACCAGTACTCTGATGGATGATGATGACATTGATAGGCAAAGACGAGCTCTCAGCGTAAAATCGAATATGCTCAGTAGAAGATTTCGCCTTTGTAGTACCGCTGTGAAAAGGACTCTATTCCTTGCCTTCTGCGCAACGTTGTACACCTGCGAACTCTGGGCAAACTACATAAAGAGTAGTATGGAAAGACTTCGTGTACAGTATAATAACGCCTTCCGCATAATGTTTGGCCTCCCCAGATACTGCAGTGCTTCCAGTATGTTCACGGAGGGGCGAGTTTCCGGTTTTGCAGCCCTTATAAGATCCAGGGTGGCTGGAATGAGGGAAAGAATAAACAGCTCCAGGAATATCCTCATCATGGAAGCCCGCCTCAGTCCAGCCTCCAGCATCGACGCATACTGGACAAATATATTGGCCCCTCACAATATAAATGCCACAGCACCCTAAAGGAGTTATTTGAATCTTATTTAGTTAAATTCTTATTTATTATTTTTTTTATTTTTTTTTTTATTTTTTTTTTAAATTTTTGGTTTATGTGTGATGTATCACCTTGTACTACTGTCTTATAATTATTTAACTTTTTTTTTTTTTTCAAACTCTTGTACATATTTTGTATATTTTTTATAACTATTGCATGTATATTTTATATGGAATGTGTGGGACTGCACTAACCTCCCCACATACCGGAATAAACATTTATTATTATTATTATTATTAAGGAAATTAAAATAGTGAAAATAACTAAATCAATTGAGTCAATTAAAACAATGAAATATCTTTAAGTATATTATTTATATTGAAGTAATACTTTCACCTTGTCGGCGAAATCACTTTTCACACTATTTCCAATACTAAATTTTGAAGATATATTTGTGCAAGTTTCTATTATGAAAATTTGTAAAGAGAAAAATCTTAAAAATAAAATCAGTAATATTACAAGCTTATGATAAATGGAAACCAATTTACAACACACACTAACTAACTAACCATCACGCCGTTTCCCCGCAGGGGTAGGCAGAAAGGACGGACCGTCAAACAACTCGATCTTGGCACCTAATTTTAAAACAACTCAAATGCAAAACCATTATATTTATCAAGCCATAAAAAAATTACAATTACGTTCCCATCGAAATACGCTGTGTTAATGACCAATCGGAGTAAATAAATAAAATACAACTCTTCTTTGAAAAAACCTACGTACGTAAATATTTCTTAAAAAACATTTCATAAATAGAAGCAAATTAAATTCTATATACCTACCAAATTAAGAATCGTGTCTCCCTTATCAGACTCCTCTTTTCTGATAAGGCATACACGACCAAGAATTATACCCTTTAATTAAATATTTTGTAAAATACTTGTGATGCAAAGCGCACTTGAAGTGAAAAAACACAAAACTGCGCTATATAAATCCTTTGGTATTATTATTATTATTATAAGAAATAAAAAAGTGTAAAAAAAAAAAATTAAATATATATGTATACGAGTATGTAAATAAATAAAATATTATGTAAGTATCTATATCACTTTTTTTCATTTACATAATATCTCATAAAATTACTTATGTCATTTTATTCATTAACATAATATCTCATAAAATTACTTATGTCACTTTATTCATTAATAATATATCTCATAAAAATACATATGTCACCTTATTCATTAGCATAATATCTCATAAAATTACTTATGTCACTTTATTCATTAATAATATAACTCATAAAATTACTTATGTCACCTTATTCATTAACATAATATCTCATAAAATTACTTATGTCACTTTATTCATTAACATAATATCTCATATAATTACTTGTTTCTCTTTTTTCGTATGCGTATACTCGTATAATTATTTCTCTCACTGATTTTTATAACGCATGTAATTTGTTGCACTTTTTCATATCCGTATGTATTTATCTCAATTTCTTCTTGTCTCGTAATCTATCTCCCTCTCTCTATTCGTATCCCATATAATTTATCTCATCTTCTTCATATTGCATATAAGTTATCTCACTCTAATTCTTTTCCCATATTTTACACCCCTAAGTCTAGGTAATTTATCTTGCATAGGTTACATAATATTTTACCGTAAATCAATGATAGGTGGTTGGTTATTAGACCTTCTGCGTCCCCGATAAGGTTGCGCATTACGCACCCATCACGTTAAAAATGATAAGGGTACACATCGCTTCCTCGCCCCCCGACTTAAGTGGCGGTATAAATAAATTGTATTTCCCAATAAATCCCATGAAAATTGAGGTTATTCGATTTTTTTATCGGCAAATACATCGGCATTTCATGCCCTGTTGTAATATGTACATTTATACCGGCAGTTTCATTTTATTGTTTATCACTGATTGGATGGAAACGGTAATGTACGTTCAATCGCGCTATTATGGCATTTAAATTGGAATTTTGATTAGCATTAGTGCTAGGAAATAGCATTATGTTTATTATTAAACAATAAAATCACACTCATTAGTTTCGGCACAGATTTATTCGAGATAAAAAAAAATACATCAACTAGTTTACTGCATAAAAATGGAACCGGCATTCGACTACATAACTTAGAAGCGTTAGACATAAGGAAAGCCAAGCACACTAATGGTAGACTCATAAATAATCAAATAAATTTAAATAAAATTCCAATTCTTAAATTATTCCCAATAAACAAAGTACACACCCTTCCCGGACAGCAGGTACCTGCTGATCTCCAGCCCTTGGCCCTTCACTCGCCTGTTTTCATCAATCTATAACACATGTGTACCTTAGTTCATAGTTTAGCTGTATACTGCCCTGAAGAAGCTACGGTAGTAGCGAAACCCGGTCGGTTAAAGTATAAATAAAAGTGATGTAAAACAAAGTAATTGTTTTATTTTTTTAAATTATAATATCACATCACCAAGTTACCGCTTCATATGAAAATATAAAACAAAATGTTTAATAGAAACCTGAAAGATTTATAACTCACTCGTACCTGATGCGTGCAATGACGAAATAATGAAAAGAAGCACATTTCCGCTGCATTTATCATCTCAATTTAGACTTTTTGTTTGTTGGATATTTCTTGTTTCTTATTTTCTGAAAACTTATATAATATGTATAGATAACAACTGTCAATATTCTTTAAATATGTTTATATGGATACTGCATACATTAACAACAAGTATTGTTCTTAAATTCAAACCATTTCGTCCGCTTGTTCTGTGTTCACGAAGTTTTGGGATTTATTGTAAAAGGATAATACTCGTACATGTAATATCATTGTATGATATCACTTTGTGGTTATCCATTATAATCAAATGAAATTTTGTTTTAACCACATTTACTTTTCACGCCTACCGGTTTCGGAACAACCTATTCATCGTCAGGGCGAAGTATATACTAATCAATATTACAGAATTATGACAGAACATACATAATAAGTGTCACAGTAGGGGTGGGGACGTGACTAGGGATTAGTATAAAGACGGGGGTAAGAGATAGAGATTAAGGGAAGGGTGGTAGAAAACATATTTAAAATGGCGCTGTAAGATAGGTTTTTTTATTATTAATAATGGACTCATTATTATTAAGGGATTTCTTAATTTCCAAGACTTCTAAATTATCTAACCGTCTACCTTTACTATTAATGCACAGAATATTGATCCCCGTATTTTTATCAAAACTATGATTGCTTGAAATAATATGATTGGCGAATTCAATTATTTATTTCTTTATTTATTAATTATCAACGATTAAGGTAGGCTTTTACATGGAGTGAGTGCCTGATAAAGACAAAAATAGTTTTCAAACGATAATAAAATATAATTAATATAATACATAGTATATAAGTGCGTAATACATAAAAATGTATGAGAAGCGCTGAGAACCAGAGAGTCTTATACGCCTTTTGAGTAGTTTTGAGAAAAATGCTTTCGAATTTTTTGAGAATTTTGTTAATCCTTTCATCTCATCAATCCGTTTTGATTTCGCTGATGCCAAACTAACTAGCGACATAAAATTTAATCTGTAATTTTATAGCATCTAAATAATAAACTTTTCTTGGTTATTGATTTATTTAAGTAACAACATAATGCGCACTGAAAACTAACGTTTTTACTGACGTTAATATTTAAACTAACAGTTTTCAAACATTTGACCTCTGTTCCCATTATGGTTTAAAATACTAGAAAACTACGTTTTTTTACAATTATTAATTTCGTTTTCATTTTAAGGCAATACAAACGTTATTTAACTTGATTAAATAATTACTTTTTCGAACGCTTAACTTTCATTATAATGAAGAAACTAAATTAAAACATTAAAAATTATCCTTAATCTATCTATTATCTTTGAGAAAAAATAGGAAACTCACCTGATTTTTTTCGGTTCATCGTTTGATGTCGGTTGTAGGATTTCTTCCTGAATATTGTTGAGGTCTGTGATCCTGCCTACACGTGATTGTCGAGTAGTGAAACTCATGTTTTGTTTAAAAAAATCGTTAAATATTTAGACACAAAAAAAGCGCGCGATTTCACCTGTCACTGTTAAAACTAACTGTTTGTTCATACTAATTAGGCCATTATGTGTTCCTATGGCACATACTTTATTACAGATTCCGTCTATGACACACAATTAACATGATGTTTTCTAAACTTGTCGCTGCAATATTGACTGTTGGGTCTGTGTGGCACGAAGAGATTACACTTGTATATAAAACTTCATACAAAGATAAAATTTGAGTCAAATGGCGCTGAAGCTTAAATTAAGTTCTTAATTCTTAATTTCTTAATTTCTCGATATAGGGAGGGTCAAAAGCGAACATATGCTCATTAATAGATATGTACAATTTTAATAAAACCTTCATATGTAATTCATTACTACTATACACTAAATTTAAAAGAAATGCATATCATGCTTTAATCTTGTACACTTTAAACTTTTAAACTTTTATACTTTATACTTATAACTGTTACATCTCATATGTAATTCATTAATACTCTACATTAAGTTTAAAAAATGCATATCATACTTTAAACTGTTATACTTTAAACTATTATACCACATATGCAATTCATTATTACTCTACAATACAGTACATTAAATTTTTAAAAAAATGCAACATGTTTAAAAAAAAAAAGAAACACAATTATTATTTTTTTTTTCTTCTTAAATTTACTTTATGGATTCTTTTATATTCTCATGTATATGTATATTAATATGAACTAAACTTATCAATTTGACTGTCCTAAAACGGGATTTGTTCCTAGTTGGAAGTCAAAGCCTTCTTTAATATTTCTATAAAATAATGTGTGTTTCAAATAAATATTATTATTTATAAATATTATTATTAGATTCGTAAAGAATGCAAGGCTGATGTTAGCGTAGTGAGCAAGATTAAGAAAGGGACGCTTAGATGGTTTGGGCATGTAGAGCGAATGAATGAAGAAAGGAGTGTAAGGAGAATATATGACGCGAATGTGAATGGAAGAAGAAGCCGGGGACGTTCAAGGAAGACGTGGCACGATCAAGTGAATCAAATACTTGAGTCGGGCCATGTCAGAAGTCGGAATAACAGAAGAGAATGTATGAGACGTTGTATGAAAGTGAATGAAGCAAGAAGTGTATGCCAAGATCGAGTTGTTTGGCGGTCCGTCCTCTCTGCCTACCCCTGCGGGGAAACGGCGTGATGGTTAGTTAGTTAGTTAGTTAGTTAGTTATTATTATTATTATTAGATTGATAAAAAACAGGCGAGTGAAGAGCCAAGGGTGGGAGGGGAGCAGGTACCTGGCCGGGAATGGCGTGTGCTTTGTTTAGTGAGACCATTTTAAGGATTGGGCTTTTATTTAAATTTATTTGATTATTAATGAGTCTAGTATTAGTGTTTTTGGCTTTCATTATTTCTAAGGCTTCTAAGTTATCTAGTCTAGTGCCTATTCCATTTTATGCAGTAAACTAGTGCCTGTATTTTTATTGAATGTATGGTCTGTTTCTAAGAGGTGGTTGGCAAATTCGGAGAAGCCATTATTATTGAGACATCTTAAGTGTTTACCCGGATATTAACATTACGCGACGTTTTGCCTACATAAAACGCGGGGCAGTCGTTACATTGAAATGATTAAATACCCGAGTTGTTCAAACTTTCTTCTTTATCTTTACCATTAATTAACAAATTACCTATAGGTACTATTGTCTGTGTAGAATGCTGGTTTGATGTCTGATCAAAGTTTTTTAACGCTTTTTGGGAAAAGTTATTGATATATAAGATTTTACGCCGTTGATACGGTTGATTATTATTATTTATTATATTATTATTAGGTGGGACTGTTGAATAAATACTTATTTGACGACATTTTTTTAAGTTTTTTATTTAGGATGTTATTGACAAAGTTTTCATGGTAGCCGTAGTGTTTATCGAGTATATTAAATCCTGGCAGGCTAGGCTGGGCGCTGGCGCTGGGCGCAGGCGATTGGATTGGAATCGCTGTCCTAATAGCCGGCGATGGTTTTGCATCTATATCACGGGTGTTTTGCATAGTGATTGACGGAATGTGAGCAGGGATCTACATGCATAATTAATTGCTTGGAAAATTCAACGAAAACAGTAAAGAAGCGTGTTTATAACGCTCGGCGTGGAGCTGCTCAAATTATCCGTGAAGCGTGTTAGGAAATCATGTTTGTTTTTGCTTGTTAGAGGGTTTCCCCTTGATTAAAGACTAATTTTTTAGACTAATTTATTCATCCCTACGAACTACCGACATCTCGTTTGTGTAAAGCCAATTGGAAGATTGTTCTCTCATTCTTATAATGCACAAATTGTATGTTTATCTTATTTTTCCGCAACCGCTTCCATTCAATTTTTAAGATTCGTGATTAATAATCCGATATCATAATAAGGAACTCACTTCAGTACAATTATTTTATCACTAATAAAATACCAGATCATTTTTTTTTTGAAGTTAAATAATTTTCAAAATTTCAAGTTTTCAAAGCCCGCCTAAACGCTTGAAGTCGGTTTTGATCAGTTTTGAGACTAGAATGTCAAATGTCAAAACAAGGATGAGTTTTACCGTACATATTTTTTTTAATTCTATTCATAGTAAAGCATAACCAAATATAAGTAATGACATTATGTACCTTTTTAGAAACTTTAACTCGAAGAATAATAATAGTATTAAGCATTAACATTATCAAAATATCCTTATTGGCAATAGGTTTGTCGTGAATACTCTAATTTCTGTTATTAATAATAGTTTTTTTAATACGTATTTAAAATACAAAACAAAATCGAAAAATGAAAATCTCCATACTAATCTAAAAAATAATACACACGTGACGTCAGATGTTCCAAATACGATGATACCAATATAACAATGTGTTTTAATGAGATGATTATTTTTTCACTTTTGTATAACGATTTATAAATTCTACGTATATATAATAAATGATCTATATGAACATGTAGTTTTAAAGTCATAATATTTTTCACTGGAGGTCCTCATTCCCAGAGACAATTTTTTCACAGGAGTCATGTCATCTTTGAGTATGCCATGTTGTAGGAGGGAGGAAATAAAGAGGCCGACAAATCGTTCCACAGTCGGGCTGTTGAACTCTAGAATGAGTCGTAGAAACGACCCGTTCTCATGTGACAAATGTCAACCGCGTACAAATGTTGAGCGCGCATTTGGCGTATTTCCCGACTATGCACCGGTGCCAAAGGGATCAATGACGCCAGTTCCTCTTTCATTAAAATACCGGTAGAACAAGTATAACATTCTCATCCGATTCTGTGCTCTAAGGATTGTAATTCGTTTGTTAAGATATGGGAATCTATTAAACGGACCACTCGTTTCTGCACAATTGAGTCAAAACTCCAGACTAGACGTGGCTGCCAAATTCAACAGTGGGGCGCACTTGCGATTTGTACAGGGTCAGCGATTGTGTACTATTAGGAGGAGAATAGATTGTCATTTCCACCCCTTTTGCACCTAATCAGACATGATTGGATCTTTGAAACATTAAATTCGACGTGGTTATTCTTCCTCATTGGAAATCCATTCTCGGCTTCAAAGCCCTACGAGGCGTTGCTTACTCCCATATTTACAAAGATTTTAATAGTGCGGTCTCCATACTGTATTATTCATATAAGAAATGTTGAACATGCGCAGAGCTCATTTTTATTTTAATAACTTAAACTACGCATGCCAATTCTATACATTCTTACTTAATACGCTTTTAATGCATGCCCTAGAAAACAGGGGAAAAATAACTGACCTAACCTTTTCATTTAGAATTATTTACTCAGAACTATACTGTTATGAACTCTTGCACCTAATCAACTTTAAAGTACCTCATCGGACTTCTCGGCAAAATGTATTATTCTGCAACTATAATTCCAGATCTAAATACCAAATACGTACACCCGTTTTCCAAGCTCCACTAATTTTCAGAAGGAGATGTATGCTTGTATGGGGCTAGCAGATTCTTCAATAGTGATCAACTGCTAATCCTACACAAATCTCAAGTACGTCCTACAATTGAATTTGCAATTGACTTCTGGGCTGGACCTCCCAAATACTGCTTGTATGTGGCCAGCAGATTTTTCAATAGTGGTCTGCTGCTAATCCTACACAAATCTCTAGTACGTCCAACAATTGAATTTGGAATTCACCTCTGGGCTGGACCTCCCAAATACTTGTTAATAATAATAATAATAATTGGATTATTTCTATAGCGCCTTTTTCGTGGGGAAATCGCCTCAAGGGCCTTCTTGATTCTGTGCAAAGGAGGGCGGTTCGTCTGATTGACAATCCGTTGTTAACAGACCGACTGCCATCTCTGATGCACAGATGCAATGTAGGTATTCTGAGTCTATTCTTCAGATATTTCAATAGATCCTCCACGTGCGTGTAACTCAACGGTCACGAGCGGAACATCCGGTTGATTTTTTTTTTTTTTTTTATATAAATACCGCACAAGAGTCCCAACTGCTCCCAACCGTCTGGAGCCAGTGAGACTATGGCATTCTCAATTAGGGAATGTTGTGAGGCTGAAGGTATTGGGGAGGGGAAGGAGAAGGGGAAGAGGGAGGTGGGGGAAAAACCTGGCTATTCAGATCTGGTCACCAAACACGGCTAAAAGCCATTTCAAGCAACGTTTCAATTCTGAATGGTGGTCTTTCACCAGGGCGATACTGAGAGTATCTTAAAGAGAGTATCTTATCGGCTTTATGAGAACGGCTCGTTTCGCCGACTCGTTTTTGTGTAAATTGGCTTCTTCAAAGCCCGCATTAACAAATCCCTTCCTAAAGCCCCTTCCTTAACCCGCCCACAATGTTGCCCAACCGGGTAGAGATAATAATTATAATGATAATAAATCAATGATTTGTAGCGCCGTTTTCATGAAAAATCACCTCAGGGGGGGCGATATAGTTACACACAGGGGCGCTCTTGAGAAATGTTACATAAAAAAATAAAGCTAAAAAATGGTTATGTGAAAAAGATTTTTTCTGTTTTTCTTTTTTTCTTTCTTTTTTTTTAACCTGATTTTCTCTGTATTTTTGATATCCTTTTTGGTTTTGATTTTCCTTGTACTTTTGTACCCTCTTTTATGTATTTAAAAAAAATATTGTTTTATTATAATGTGATATATATGCATCTTTCTTAAATTTAAAATGTGAACTGTTTTAAGAACCCGTTGATAATCTGATAGCAATTAGTTTAACGGGACTTTAATGTTAAAAAAAACACTTTTGGAAAAAACAAAGGAATATTCTAAAAAATCGTATGTTATACTCTTTTATACGTACTATGAATGATGTTATTTCAGAAAAGATTTGCGGGCCTAGGGTTATGTATCACTGTTCTGATGTCGAATAATTAGGATTTAATTTTGTATCGCTTAAATCAATGTCAAATGGACAGTTTCCTTCATTTTTCGATAATTATGTCAAAATGTCCTAAGAATGGTTCAGAAGAGAAATCCGAACGTTCCACATCAATTTATTTAAAATTGAAAATAACGCTTTTAGCAAAGGTGCTGTAAAATGTAATAAAATCTATTTAAGTTTCTCATTCGGATGCTAAAGATGTTCCCGCCGTATTCCCAGCTTACGCGGAATATATCACGTGTGGCGTGTGGCGTGTGGCGTGTAGTGGTTCCTGCATCGGATCTGAAAAAGCCTCGAAACTCGGAATTTTTCATTCCGGCGCTGATTGGATCGAATGTCCCGAAATATGAAATCGCTCCAAGAAACTTCTTCGAATGAGAGCCGTCAGAATTGGGAATGAACGAAATGAACACTTCAGAAAATGGCACCTGGCCTCGCGCCTCACACATCTCCTTTGTAGAGAGCGAAATGATGATTGATTGCGTTATTTAAAGTATTAAAGTATATGTCCTTCGTTTTTCAAAGCTCCAATTTTATTTGAAAACGTGTGTGGATTACGGATTTGTAAAGCAACACGGCCCGGGAGATGAATCGACGCTATTGAGGAAATTCGGGAAAAGGAATTCAGAAACACTCGAATCGTTTCTTCACCCGGCAGTATACGGAAACAGAATGTATGTTTTCATTCTCCGATGCTTTTGCCGATACGACGGAACTTCCGTACCCTACCTCTTTCTTTAGTATGTACCCACCCCTTACATCTGTGTGTCGCCCCTTTGTCAAGTAGGTAGGTCCGTCGATGCCGGATCCTTACGAGTATAGCGCAAAGATTAAGAATGTACGGAGTCGGAAGAATTTATGTTATGTTTCTGATACATTCTTCCGAAAATATTGCTCTGTACTTTTGCCCGAGCACTGTTTGACAACATAGAATTAATTAAAATAATAATAACATAATCGATAGAGTTTGAAATTCATTACCTTCGCAGTTTAATGGTCTAAGTCGCGAAGCATTCGATTTGATTAGCTCCGCCCTGAATCTGAGGGGCGTGTAACGCATGACCTAGACTAGTGTGAATCAAGCAATGGTTTAAAATTAATAAATAAATGGAGAGTTTTAATAATTTTAGTTCTTTCATTAAGTAATTGTAATTTATAGTTTCAACGGGTAATCCGAGTTTATAGTTAACGTATCTAAGAAACGTATGTTGAACTTTTTCAATGGAGTCGGTGTGAATTTTATAGTGAAGGGACCTTACAGGAGAATTATATTCGACTTGACTACGAGCTAAGGAAGAGTATAATAATTTTAGTGTTGAGATATTGCTGAAGTCTCTGGCATTTGGAAGAATGAAGCCGAGCATTTTAAACCTTTATTAGTAATTGGATTTATATATGATTATCTTATAGTAAAGGATGAGAAACCCTGTCGAAGGCCTTATTCAGATCTTGGAAACATGCATACGAAGTGGTGTTTTTATTTCTATAGTATTGTTGTGTTCTTTTTGCAGTAAATATGGCAGTATCAGTAGTGGCCTGCTTTTTCCATGCCGGGTCCAACCCGATCTAGTAGTAAGCGTTCTGATAATCTTGCGATCCTTGGAGGTTGCGTCCGACTTAAACCTGATAAAAAAGTAAACTCGGATTTCTCCCAAATTAAAGTGGAAGACTGTAATCCTTTAATGCATTGCCACCATTTCCAAAAGTATGGACATACGAAAATGCGTTGTATTCGTGTAAATGAAAATCGCCCCCATTGGTAGAATTTATTAAAAAGCTATCCAGCTATCTTCAGGAACAGATAAATACATCTTATGAAGACATAACTCTTGGATAAACATACGACGTCCGTTAAGCATCGATCATAAAATCCAGTGGCGTGTCCACAAAGGGGCTCATTGTGTCGTGGATTTAGTTTTTTCCGTCTCGTATGAACATCCGATGATTTAGGGTCTGCCGTCGTACTAATTCGTCCCCGCTGCGGCCAGCCGTCCTGCAGCAGACTGTTATAGGGCGGCTAGGCCCGCAAGCCTGCCACCATTAATCACGGCGCTATCGCACAAAGCCAGGCCGTGGAATTATATCTCACTCTTCTTCACGAAACACTCTGAGCTCTCATTATTTCACTCTGTCGCGCATCGGTCCCACACACTTCTGTCTCTCCGGGGATCGCGGCTCTAAATAGGAAACCATCCATATATACCATATTATCAAACATAGTCCAAACTATCTATAATTACATGTTTATTATTTTTTTAAGAATTGACTACTGTAACCAAAACAAAAACAAAAAATGTATTTCTCTTCAAATTCTATACCGAATTCACACTTATATAGCAAAACTAAAACATTAAAACAAAACTTATCAATACACATCAATACTTGTACCACTTTTTACACATCCACGTGAACCCCTCAGCACAGGTTCTCCTAGTGAGGTGGTCACGACACATATAACACTCCATTCACAGTATCACCTCTTCAAACCTACCTTACACTCCACATTATAAAACACCGTACAAAGCACCTTTATTATACTTAAATATATATATATATATTATGTAAAATGGTATTTTATAATATATAGATATAAATAAATATAGCTTTTTTTATTCATTAATTTTTAAGTATAAAAAGATTTTACATGGTTTTCGATTGCCAAAGTAAGCAAATCCCCTTATTATGGCAGTCGATATATACACATATACACACACACATATACACACACACATATACACACACACATATTAAACTAAGCACATCCCCGTATTATGGCAGTCGATATATATACATATACACACACACATATTAAACTAAGCACATGCCCGTATTATGGCAGTCGATATATACACATATACACACACATATTAAACTAAGCACATGCCCGTATTATGACAGTCGATATATATACATATACACACACACACATATTAAACTAAGCACATGCCCGTATTATGGCAGTCGATATATACACATATACACACACATATTAAACTAAGCACATGCCCGTATTATGACAGTCGATATATATACATATACACACACACACATATTAAACTAAGCACATGCCCGTATTATGGCAGTCGATATATACACATATACACACACATATTAAACTAAGCACATGCCCGTATTATGGCAGTCGATATATATACATATACACACACACATATTAAACTAAGCACATGCCCGTATTATGGCAGTCGATACATACACATATACACATACAAACATACATAATGCATATGTATTTAAATAATAGAGCAATTAATGTTTTGAAAACATTGTTGAATATAAATACCGAAAATGTATTATATACTTTATATCTAGACGGAAAATACCAGAAATATCAACATTACTAACAGAAATTGCCCACTGGGTCCTACAAGTTGCCATTCAGTTTGTATTGATTTACGTAGTGAAACGAACATTAAATATCTCGGAATTATAATAGAAAGTAAAATTAAATGGAAATCTGACATAAATTAAACTATAGGCAGGATGAGAAAATTAATTTTCATATTCTTTCGAATTATTGAAAGATATTTAGTTTGCATTATCCCATTCCGTGTTACAATATGGGAGAGTTGGCAAGGGGCGTTCACTCGAATTATTGAAAGATATTTAGTTTGCATTATCCCATTCCGTGTTACAATATGGGAGATTTGGCAAGGGGCGTTCACTCGAATTATTGAAAGATATTTAGTTTGCATTATCCCATTCCGTGTTACAATATGGGAGAGTTGGCAAGGGGCGTTCACTCGAATTATTGAAAGATATTTAGTTTGCATTATCCCATTCCGTGTTACAATATGGGAGAGTTGGCAAGGGGCGTTCACTCGAATTATTGAAAGATATTTAGTTTGCATTATCCCATTCCGTGTTACAATATGGGAGATTTGGCAAGGGGCGTTCACTCGAATTATTGAAAGATATTTAGTTTGCATTATCCCATTCCGTGTTACAATATGGGAGAGTTGGCAAGGGGCGTTCACTTGAATTATTAAAAGATATTTAGTTTGCATTATCCCATTCCGTGTTACAATATGGGAGAGTTGGTAAGGAGCGTTCACTCGTGCATCTTCGCTATTACAATTTGAAACAATAAAAAGGAGAGTAATAAAATATTTAAATTGGTTTTATTGGAATTAATGGAGGATAATATTGGCAAATCTTAAATTTGAAGCCTGATATCGATAAAAATGACGTAAAATAAACTGGTCTCATTATTTCAGTAGAACGTTGTCCTGGTACGACAGGGTCCTGAGTTCTATTCCCCGATGCGACTAATAGCTTTTTATTTTCTGTATTTTTTTCGGATTCATGTTTCATTTGAAATTTGTTAATATTGTCTTCTTCGAGAAATATATACTCGTATCTCCCTTTCTTAACACAACTTAACAACATAACTGTGTTTTGTATTTTAAGTCTCTTTTTACATCCGTGTTGTGTTTTATTCCATATTTCCCTTTGCAATACTTCGTACTCGTGACGCTCTGTCAAGCTATCGATTATAATTGAAAGATTCATTGTTTTTACTTATCAGCCGTGAGAAAGACTATTATCGCTGTAAAAATCGACCGCGATTTGATCTGTGGTGTTACTCTCTTGTGTTTTTTTCGCATTTTTGAACTGTTTTTTGTCTTGATAAACTTTTCGTTTTATTTAATTATCAGACAGTGGAGCAGTGTTTGCAGAGGTAGAGTGCGCTGATTGGCTACCTTGTTTATGAGCTCACTTTTCAGTGCTCCTACTGGTGTAGTGATCTCTCTTTAACCAATCACCGCTTATTTTCTGTGAAATTGTGAAACCACCTGTTTACAAATAAATTCTCGGCTTACGAACAAATAAAAAGTTTTCACTTTCATGTGAATATGGGAAAAAAAAAGAATTCACGAAACAATGACAGCCCCACTATTGCTTCTCCCTATACCTCTCACTCGGACGAATCAGATTCTGATGCCCAGGAGACAGAGATGGATATCGACCCTAATCGCGGTAATCCATCAGGACAAAAAATACTCTCCGGGACACAATTTTTCCTGAAGGCCTTATAGGATACATTGGCGGAAAAACCGTCAAAGGTATCAAAAGAACAACAGCTCAAGGTGTCCCAAAATGTAACGCGTGTTCTAGGATCAGTGGCCCAGCTGTTGCTTGAAAAGGAAGAACTCAGAGGAGATCTAAACTCAGCCCTTGCAAACATCAAGGTCTTGCAGGCCGAAAAATCGATAGCGGACAATCATATTAAGCAGTTGTTGGACAAAATTCAGCAGCTAGAGTCTGATCTGGGACCAGTGATGCGTCGAGTGGCTGATGCCACGGAGGCAAGCCTATCGTTTGCCGACATGGTCAAAAATGATCCTCAGAATACGCCACGACCTTCAATCACCCGTACAGGACTTAGTGTTGGGACCCCTAAGCCTGCCATATGCATCTTTCCGAAACTGGATTCGGCTAAGAATAGCGACGAAACGAAGCACCTCCCGAAGGACGTCTTACGACCATCTGAGCATGGAATCCGCGTTACGGGTATAAGGAACATCCGTAACAAAGGCGTAGTTATCCAAACCGCTACTCGGGTTACTAAGACCAGGAAAAAATACTCAAAACCCCATGTCTAGCAAACTCTAGCAAAGTGGACGGAAGAACATAAAATTGGCCATAATATAGGTTATTTTACTTGTGTTCAACTAAACATTCGATCCATATCTAAATACTGGGATGTTTTACATGCTATCCTCCAAAATTGTTGGAATAATATAGATATCCTAATGCTATGTGAAACTTCAATAAAAAGGGAACATACTTGTCTTTTCGAAATTCCCGGTTACAGTAGCATTAGTTACTGTCGCACATCCAAATCTGGAGGGGGTATAACCTTGTATATTCGGGATACTTTACCTTTCACCCAAAATTTACTTGAAACAAAGTTGTTCGAGAATATTTCCTGTATAATAACATTACCAAATAATTCTATACTCAATGTACTAGCAATATATAGACCACCAAATCTTAGTAAACAATCATTTATCAATGAACTTTCATCAATATTAACAAAATGTTCAAACCCTTATGAAAATATGCTAATATTTGGTGACATAAATATTGATTTGTTAAATTATATAGATCCTGTGATTATTCACTATGAAAATGCTCTTTCAAATAAATATTTTACAAAATGTATAAACGACTTTACAAGGGAAGCTAAAGCAAATGGTAAAATGACACGAACATGTCTGGATCACATTTTTGTTAGGTATAATAGCAAACACAAAGAAACTGACATACTATACGCATGTGTTTGTGACTTCATCATTGCAGACCACTTTGCAACAGCTGTGAACATGTGAAGTGTTGGCTTTTGGAAAGTAACCTTGTGTATTGATGGTAGCAAATATGACGGTCTCCTTGGTTGTATAGCTCCTAGATATCTGGTTTACTTACTGTTACGGTGTTACTATTATATTTAAGTCTATCCTCATTGTAACCAACCTGTACTGCTGTTTTATGTATATATGTATATTTAAAAAAAAAAAAAAAATTTAATTTATTTAATACTTACAGATGCTTTGATATTTCTGATATTTACGTAATACTTATATTTTTGTAATATTAATGTTTTTATAATGTTGATATTTTTAAAAGTATTGATGTTTTTATGATATTGATATTTTTATAATATTGATACTTTTATAATTTTGATATTTTTTATGATATTGACATTTTTATAATATTATTTAAATCGGTGTTATAAAATTGGACTCTAGTATCTCAATAACAAATCTGTAATGCTTTTACCATTATTTTTCTCTTTAATTTTTTTTTTCAACTTACGTACAGCACAAGATGCATGCGCCTAAATATAATAATTTTTGCCCTACATTTGTATGATGATTGTAATTTATTGTTGTATTATATTATATTGTTGAAATAAACTCCTGCTGACAAGCTACTTGCAGTGGCTTAGCGGGTATAAGTTCCCACTGTATATAATTAATATTATACAATAAAAAAATAAAATAAAATATACAAAGTACGTTTTTATTTAAAAGATTCCCTTCGCTTATTTTCTTTTTCAGATTCTGCAAACAGAAACTGCTTAAACCATTTAGAGATTGCGCTTTCGTTTTTTTGTTGTTATTTCTCTGTTTGGTAATCCGATTTATTTCCGGCGTCGCGCCCCGGAAGTACGTCACGGGTCGGGCGCCTTCCGTCAAGCGTCCCGACGCTGCCCTTAAGAACGATGCCGATTGCCGACTGCGACTACTCTAACCGACCCCTTTCAGATCCGCTTCTTCCTAATGTAGGTTCATGAACTATATACCTACACACTTATCAAATGAGCTTAACCGCATTTCACGAAACTGAAAAGTACTGGTAGGTACTTGTTTTCAACCCTTTGATTGCTGTAAAAATATTATTTTTATACATGATAATTTAACAGGTAGGTGAGTTCCTTTTTGCCTTATTTATGAATTTTATTATCGTGACAATAGTCGAAGTTCCTCGTTATCAATCCTCGATATGACAGTGATCAATAAAGTTATTCACCCACATTTTCAATTATGACACTATCTGATCGAGCGGCTTTCGTTTCGACTGTTCTGCCTATGTCACATTCCATAATAATGCATCATAAAATAAAATCTTCTCTTGCAGCTCACTGTGCGGAACTGTGCAGAAAAGTGCGTAACAGTTTCCCTACCGGCGCGGTGCGTGTTTCCTTGCTACAACTTGTGAGTTTAGTTACAACTCTAAGGTTACAAAGATGGCCTCGAGATTGCCCGATTTAGCGCCGAGACGAACCCCTCCTAATATCGATGAGTTGTTCATGAACAAGCCGTTCATTTGTGCGTGCCGTTAATGAGCCATGAGCGTATGACTCCTGGTAAACCATACCACGGCACAATTAAACTGTAACTCTTTTTGACAAACCATCGAACCGCTTAACGGTAACGTCTGCGGTGCCTGTTTCATACAAAACTGAATATGGATTGAAACGGAATGATCTATTTTTTTTAATTAAAGATTTAGTAAATATCTAGTACGGATGAGAAGTATTTTATTTATTTTTGTTTTAGTTTTTTTAAGTGGCATGAAAAAAAAGCAATTTTCATAATTTTAGAGGCAGTTTAGAAAATTATTTGCGGGTTTATCGTACTTTTTAAATAATATATCACATAAAAATAAAACTTAAAAAAAAGGTTTTTTTCGGTCGATATTTTAAATTTTGTATGGAAAATTTGTGTTCCACCGTATATTGGTCGTTTTTAATTTAATTTAATTTAAAAAGTGACTTGTTATTTAATACAATTTTATATTTCATTATATTTTCAAAGCGGATGGGTTAAAACTTTTTTTTTAAATCACCGTTAGCCCCTAAATAATTGTTAAAGATGCCTCTAAAATCGCGAAAAATCATTTCCTTTAATGGCCGATATTTCATAAGGTAACACAAATAAACCACCGCAGCCGTTCCCCTGAAGAGGAACAGCTGCGTCACCTGTTTCATACCAAACTTAATTTTGGATTTGAGGCCAAAATACCCACCCAAAATGAATGATCTTTTTTTTAATTATAGGTATAGTAAGTATCTAGTACAGATTAAGTATTTTATATTTATAGGTCTTAAATTATGAAATATAGGCCATTAAAGAAATCAATTTTTCACGATTTTAGAGGTAATTTCGGAAATTATTTGCGGATTAACGGTACTTTTGTTTAATTTGTCATATTTGCCATATTATATGTAAACATGATTATATAAAATAAAATATTTTTTTTACATCTTTAAAAAAACATATTTTCGGGTCGATGTTTTAAATTATGTACGGAAAATTTGTGTTCTAACGTAAATTAGTCGTTTTCAATTTAAATTTAAGTCCATCATAATACTGATTTTAACACTTTTTAATTTTATATATCTTTTTACTTTTATAGTAGAAGGGGTCAATCACCATTAAACCCCAAATAATTGCCAAAGTTGTCCCTAAAATCGTGAAATTTTTATTTTTTTAATGGCCTCTATTTCATAATTTAAAACACAAATAAATAAAATACTTCTAACCCGTACTAGATATTTCCTATACCTTTTGATTTAAAAAAATCATTAGATTTGGGTGAGAATTTTGACCTCAAATCCAAAATTCAGTTTTGTATGAAGCAGGCCGCGCAGCCGTTCGCCTTAAGAAATGTTGTTTGTTTATATAAAAAAGACAAGCTTACCTCAGATGTTCGGTAGTATTCTTACGCATTTCTACGATGTCGCATCTTTAATTAAGGGCCTTTGTTCTGATTGTCTAACTTCTACAAGACTAAATTATGCGCACGACCGTGGGACTTGCAATTACTATTTGGCGCCATGATGTATCTTAAAGCATTTGTCGTCTAGGGTTCACACATTCGTGTGCAGAGATATGAATAATTACCGAATTTACACGTATTTAGGCACTGTACAGTGCATGAACGGCGCCTAACAGTCTGACATCTGGACGTTATGTACCTACACCTATAAGTTATATGAGCTTTGAGTCGTTGGAACTAATTCACGGCCGGCCGGCTCTTGAATGAACCCTCATTCAATTTCGTATAAAAATATTGAGCTGGCACCGTGACTCCCGCTCTTAACAAAATGAGTCATGACCCATCGCTACCTCCGAACTTTAATCCACACGAGAGCGCAATCTCGCTGACGCTTTCGAAGAACGAACCACTCGATTATCGACGTCGCACCGCCTAGCAGATTTTAGAATATACTCGTACAGCTAGCTATCCATTTGTCGTACGCAACTCACACCTTGCTAAGTTAACTGCTGCTTCAGGCCGTTCTAAGTGAATAGTTGACGCTGGAAACAGTCTTCGGTAGGAATTATCAAAGGTGGCCCTATTAATTCACTGGTTATAGAACTGCTCGAAACAGGCGAAACAGGTGAGGAAACAGGTGGAGAAGGCCTGTACCGCAGAAGCAACGGAAATGCGTTGGATTGTCGATGATTTGCGGTATTGTGTTACTGCGAACTATTATTTATGGTTAACTTTAGCCCTGGAAACAGGATCAGAGTTTTGCTTCCGAAAGGTGTCTACCAAAATTAATTAATTAAATTCATACACAGCATCGACTCCATTGATTAAAAATGTTACTGCAATAGAGTAAGTTAAATGAATTTTTTTTTTGTTTTAAGCTACTTTATTTAAATTATTTCTAATTTTGAAACTGTCAATTCATGGTGGAGTTCCATTTCATAATGATTTGTTTTTGCTGAAAAACCTTTCTAACCTTTTCCACGTATTTATTTTCGACCTGACCGGTTTTACACTATCGTGGGCAACGTCAGACTGGGACAACAAAATTATTTCAAATTTTTAAACTGTCGATTCATGGTGGAGTTCCATTTCATAATGATTTGTTTTTGCTAAAAAACCTTTGTAACCTTTTCCACTCATTTATTTTCGACCTGACCGGTTTTACACTATCGCGGGCAACGTCAGACTGGGACAATTAAATTATTTCTAATTTTGAAACCTTCAATTCATGGTGGAGTTCCATTTCAAAATGTTGACGAATGAGAAAGAAATAAAAGAGAGGTGGATGAAATACTTTGAAGAGGTCTTCGAAAGCAATCCGAGTGATAGAGATTCCAGTGGCGAGTCAGGTATGAATGACGATGGGGTGAATATTCCCAAAATTAGCATCGATGAAATTAAAAGATCAATTAGATGTATGAAGAATGGTAAGGCTGTTTGTTTCGACAATATTGCTACTGAATACTTTAAAGGAAATAGCCGTATAATTCTCACATGGTTATGCAAACTTTTTAACCAGTGTCTAGAGGAGTGTTACACCCTATTAGATTGGAGAGGGGCTGTGATCATGCCTCTATACAAAGGTAAAGGGTCACGTATGGAATGTGGAAATCACAGGGCTATTACCCTGCTAAGTTCAGTTGGTAAGCTGTATGGTAGGATATTGATTGAAAGGGTACAAATGAAAACAAAGGATAAAATATGGGATGTGCAAGGCGCATTTATGAGTGGAAGGGGGTGCATGGATCAGATTTTCTCGTTGCGTATGCTCACAGAGAAGTTTCTGGCAAAAAAACAGAAACTTTTCTGTGCTTTTGTAGATCTACAAAAAGCATACCACAGAGTTGACAGAAAAAAGTTATGGAAGGTGTTGTCTAAGTATGGTGTGAATACAAATCTTATACAGGCAATCGCATCGCTGTACGCTGTAGTCTGCAAGTATGTTGTCTGTTGTATGCTGATGATGCGGTGCTGATTGCTAACAGTATGGAAGATCTACAGTCCCTCATATCCAGGATGAACGAAATATGTATGAAGAATGAGCTAATGATGAATGTAAATAAGTCCAATGTCATGGTGTTTGAAAGAGAGAGTACGAAAACAGTATGCAATATAGTTGTGAATGATGAATACTTGGAGCAGATCGATGAGTTTTTGTATTTGGGAAGTATGTTTACGAGAGATGGAAAGACTGACAGGGATATTGAAAGAAGGGTGAATGCAGGAAACTCCATTAACGGAGGACTGAACGCGGTTGGCGCAAACAAAAAGTTGTCCAAGGAAGCGAAGCTAGCATTCCACAATGGAGTGCTGGTACCAACCTTGATATATGGCAGTGAGGCATGGAACTGGCAGAGGAAGGATGAAAGTTGAATGCTGTAGAAATGAGATCTCTGAGACGAATGTGAAAACGAACCTAATTAAAAAATCGAAGAACACCCAAAAACGTGACTAACCTTTCCAGTTGTCAAAAACAAACCACTGATCCAAAATGGCTGATAATGCTAACATATGATAAACATATGTGTACCAACTTAACAAAAAAAAACGATAATCGAATGTACACATCCCGCGAAAATTCAAAATTCACCTTTTCTTTTGAACACACCTCGTATTTTCATGAACTCGCTTTTTTATACAAAACCAATGAAAACGTGTGTTTCATTAAATTCATTTGAAACCGTAATTAGTTTTGATTGAATCCATGCTTTGTTTCGTTCATATTCGTGAAACAGTTCATAATTCCAAATAGATTCAACGTTGTTTATGATTATTGTGGAACATTCACCCGCAATTATTCCTAACGAAGCGTTTTAATTTAGTTTTATATTCTGTCGTCACGAGGACTAACGAATTGTTCGTACGGTCGCGGCTCGTCGGCTTCACACGGTGTTTATTTATATTTCTGTCGGCATCCCTCCATTTTGTTTCACATCAAAACTTTTCCGTTCCATATGAGAACGAATGATTGAAGTAATAGAACAAAACTGTTTTCGTTTATTGTTGTTTCCCAGTTTATTTCTTACTACACCATAAAGTTAACCGCGGTGGAGATAGTTTCGGAGCCAATATAAAGTTTCACCGACCTTACATCATACGTGAACTTCACTAGGAAACTCGCGGTTTCAAAACCTTTACAAGTTTATCATAAATATAATGGACGTGTAGTTAATACTTGCGCCGAACTGCTTTAAACGGAGATCTTCCCTCAGCAGGGTTCGAAGTTGCCTAACTTTAAAACCTACCCAAACACCCCCGACAAGCGATGGTCTTACTAATATACCCCACTAAGTAGAAAGAGACCCACCTAATTGGGTCATGCATGAGAATTCACTCCTTAAATATGTAAGTTGTTACTAATTCCCTACATACTTAGTACTTATTAGTACTTATCTGCAGACGATAGTAAAGCACGCCTCAGAGCTCTGTAAACACCCACGAGTACGTAGTAATATCCTTTCTTTATGCGAAAGAATCACCACAAGCAAAGACGTTATTAATATACGGGTAAAGCACGTGTTTCAAACGGTACTTTGTATGGAGATGCGAAATAAAGCCTTTCTATTAATATTACATGAAATTTCTCTGAGACTGGATTAAGCTTTCCAGCTGATACTCCCTTAATTAGGTTTATCATCAACCCTCCTTAATGGATCATTTCTCCACGCACTCTTTAGTGATTTCACATAATAGTATGTTTACAGCATGCGGTTCTTTTGATTAAAGTAATCATTTCTTCTCTCGTTTATTAACCTCAAATTACCGTTATTACATAACTTCCGTAACATTCTGCTCTAACCTCCAACCTGGTTTAACCCACTCTGTGTTTCCCTGGTAATTTACCTACCCTTTATACGGTGTTTATCCTTTAATAGTCCAAGTGAACACTTTACGCAAATCAAGTAAAAAAACAAGTAAAACACGAAAATCTCCGAATGAAGTACCTATCCCACTTTTGTTACAATTTATGATATACTCGTATATCATATTGTAAAAATTTGTTTCTACGGTGCCAGGGAACATTTCTCCCTCTTCCTGTGTCAACTGTGGTTAGAGGTGCATAAATATGGAGATAATATTCTCTACCCAGTGAGTGGGCTGCCTATTGCTACTGAAGGGCTTTTATTTATTTTTATTTCAAAGAATTGTAAACTGTGTTTTATGTTCTAGCGGGACTTGCTGATGGCAATGCTTACTAAGGTAATGGAGTGTATAAGATGGAATTTGAGCGGAGACGTAGGGGTTCGGTGTTAGGGGTCCAGCGGCCCAGGTTGGAGATAGAGTGGAGGAATTTTCGAGCCCGTGTTAATTATGCTATTCCTGACGAACCAGGGACTTTTGGTGAATCTTACGATATTAATTGGGATGCTTTGCACTTAACTGAGCGTACAATCGAAGCAACGCGCCTCTATTCCTATATTAGTACCTTTGTAAAATGCATATTAAAAATCATGTACGAACGCAATCACGCGTAAAATGTGTATTATGCTTTTATTTTAATCAGAATATAACGCGTGAATTTGTAAAATGAATGGCACATTAAACCAGAAATGTGAATATTTAATCTTTGACGATTGATACTGACGTAGGAACTAATTTCTGATCCAGCATTACTATGGTAATATGTTTATTTTTATTTGCAAAGTAGAATTTATTATTGACATCGACATTTATAGTGAGAATCAACTCAAACTGAGTGTCTGTAATTAACGCAGAAGAGTGGTAATACTAGATATCCGTTTGATTCTGATTTGAATTTGATTTCATAATTATACAGTCTTAACCATTGAGGTATACAAATGGCGTAAAGATCAGCGTTCGAAATATGGGCAACAACATGAGGCCAATTGTCTACATTGAGATAACACGGGCTTCAGTAGATTGCAAGCTCTCACCGGGTATGGATCTCCAAAGATTACTGCAAAATCCATACATGACTGCACAAGTCGTTCTGGAAAAAATATCAAAAGCCATTGTGTAACCTTTCATCGGTTGTACCATAATCAAAATAAAATACTGTAAATTGGAGTTTTTATTGCTAAAATAACTGAAAGAGTATCTCAACTCGGTACATGCCGCCGGTAATAAATACTCGAGCCGGCGCGTTCATTCGGGATCGGAAGGATTCGGGCTACATCTTCAACCGCTTCACCCCCCCTTCATATTTCACGCCCGGGAACAACTTTTTAGACTGAGGATTTTGCTAGGAACATTGACTATTTATATACCTCTATGGCTTTAGTTGAAGATTTTCACGACCAAGTCTTATTTTGGTTTTGCACCTTATCAACAACAAGGAGTTGAAATACGGCCTCACAAATTCCCCAAATAAACCCCGTCCTAGCTAACTAACCATCATCCCGTTTCTCCGCAGGGGTAAGCAGAAAGGATGGGCTGCCAAACAACTCGGTCTTGGCACACACTCCTTTTTTCATTCACATTCATTCATCGTTTCATAAATACTCTGCTGTTATTCTGACTCGACATGGCCCGACTCAAGTATTTGGTTCACTTGATAGTGCCATGTCTTCCTCGGGCGTTCCGGGCTTCTTTTACCATTCACATTTGCGTCATATATTCTCCTTTCACTCCTTTTTTCGTCCATTCGCTCTACATGCTCAAATCATCCAAGCGTCCCTTTCTTATCCTTACTCATTACACTCACACCAGCCTTGCACTTTTCACACAGTCATACATAGTTTTACATACATACGCCTCAGGGATCTCATTTCTACAGCATTCAGTCTACTTTCATCCTTCCTCTGCCAGTTCCATGCCTCACTTCCATATGTCAGGGTTGGTATCAGCGCTCCAATGTGGACGCTAGCTTCGCTTCTTTGGACAATTTTTTGCTAGCGGTAACCGCGCTCAGTCCTCCATTAATGGAGTTTCCTGCATTTGCCCTTCTTTAAATATCCCTATCAGCCTTTCCATCTCTCGTAAACATACTTCCAAATGCAGAAACTAATCCACATCCTTCACGTATTCATCATTCACAAATATATTGCATACTGTTTTCGTAATCTCTCTTTCAAACCCCATCTTGCATTTAAAATTATTTACAGGGCACATATAACTTGGGAAGTATTTATCCAGACAAGCACGGGCATCAATTCATCATCATTTGCAGCCGGAGAAATACCGTCGCTCTCTTTGTTGTTGATAAATTACCGTTTTGGTACGTAACTTGTTAATTAGTCTAATATGCGATCGTGGTTAGTTGATTAAGTAGATATGGTTCATATATCGCACGAGTCGCTGGTAGCCCTGCTAATTGGGCATAGTGATGAATCGTTCATGAGCGAGCCGTTCATTTGTGTCGGCTCATTTTGATGAGCCGTGAGCGTACGATTCCTGGTAAACCGTACCACGACTCAATTGAACTGTGATTATTTTTGACAAATCTTAGGAAAGATTGTTTATTTATCTAAAAAGATAAACATATCTCAGATGTTCGATAGTATTTTTACGCAGTCCTGCGATGACGTATCTTTAAATAACGTACTTTGTTCTAATTTGTTTATATAAAATCATCGTGTACGTGTATAATTTCAACAAAGCTAAATTATACCCACGACCGTGGAAATTTCAACTAATATTGAACGCTATAACGCATCTTAATGCATTTATTTTCAAGACTCCACCCATTCGTGTGTAGAGATTAGAATAATTACCGCATTTATACGTGTGTATTCACTGTACAATATGTGAACGTCGCCTAACAGTCTTCCTATATACTGGGAGCCGTATGAGCTGAGAGTCGTATAAACTGGGGTATGAACTCGTGGACTGGGAGTTTGCTCTTAATATGTGCCGGCACTATAATGATACCGATATAACTTGTACCGTGAATGTGATAGACGATCTTAAAAGCTTAAACAATTATTGTTGGAATTCTTATAATTTAAAAATAATTCATCAAAATATCAGAAGTATTTCATCAAACATTGATGATTTCTTGATATTTCTTGATCAATTTACTTATACTTTCGATGTCATAATATTATCGGAATGTTGGATCCATAAAGATTATACCCCTAAAATTATAAACACTTACACAGAATATCACACAACCATAAATATTAATAAATCTAGCGGGATTGTCGTTTACATAAGGGACGGGATCCAAGCGCAAGTCGACGAAATTGTATTATCTCAAGCAAACTGTCTAAAAATTGTACTTAATAATTATTTATGTGTTTTTGCAATTTATAGATCAC
This sequence comes from Halesus radiatus, assembly GCA_022606495.2. Lineage (NCBI taxonomy): Eukaryota > Metazoa > Arthropoda > Insecta > Trichoptera > Limnephilidae > Halesus > Halesus radiatus. Next base: position 33,607 of record JAHDVE020009006.1, read on the forward strand.
CATCTTTTCAAAACATCGACACTTTTTTGAATTCGCTTCAATCAACCATCAATAGTTCTAAAAAATTTACACGTCAAATCATTATAGGTGATCTCAATATTAATACTATTCCTCAATATCACCAACAAGCAAAAGATTATTTATGTCTTCTTGCTATAAACGGTTTTGTTCAGACAATCAACACTGCCACTCGTGAACAGGGTGCGACTAAATCCTGTTTAGACCATATAAATGTAAAAAATATTAACTTCATTGACTCATTTGTTATCCACACATCGATTTTGGATCACTATACTACAGCCCTCTGCCTCAAAGTTAAACCTCCCCCAACTGCTAAAATTAAATACGTCCCTCGAACAAACTACACTAATTTACTTGAGGACTTCGGTTCAGAAAACTGGCAAAACGTATTTGACCAAGTTGACACGAACATTGCGATGAAGGAATTCACTAGTAAACTACATTCATATATATCTAAAAATACTAGCAAGAAACGCATATCAAACAGCCAGTTTAAACTCACCCCCTGGATCTCTCCTGGCCTTGTTAAATCTATCCACAGAAGAAACCACTTCATGAAAAGGCAAAAAGGTATCCAGATAATATTTTAGTACTAGCTCATTACAAAAAATACAGGAATGTATGTAAAAAATTAATTAAATTTACGAAGGAAAATTACTATAAAAAGTTCATTTACGAAAATACATACTCTCCAAAACGTTTGTGGGAAGCATTTCGTGATATTAGTAAAACAAAAAACAGTAAGTCTTCCGAAATTAAAATATTGAACATCAATAACATAGACTCTTCCAATCCCAAAAATATGGCGAATTTTGCTAATGAGTATTACACGCCAGTGGGAGCCACGTTTGCAAAAAAAATTATTTTAAAATGTAATAAAACTGAAACCGAACTAGCCAACTTAATCACCTCTAATCTCGAGCATAAAATATAAAATATCCAAACAACATCAAACGAAGTTTTAAAACTAATCGACGACCTAAAGACATCGAATGCTTGTGGACCAGATAAAGTCTCAACAAATCTGCTTAAAGTACTAAAATCATCCATAGCACCTCCGATTGCGTTCATTTATAATCTAAGCTTCCAATCGGGCATATTCCCTGATCATTTAAAACTCTCAATTATTACATTGATTCACAAAAACGGAGATAAGTCGCAGATTCAAAATTACCGGCCGATATCTCTGCTAAACTCGGTCTCGAAATTCATTGAAAAAATTGTTAAGAACCGTCTCACTCTTTACCTTGAACATAATAACATACTTTCTAAGAGACAATATGGCTTCCGAACAGGATTAGGTACCGACAATGGTATTGCTAAACTGACGAAAATCATCTCCAATAAAATCGACGGAGGAATTAAATGCATCGCGATCTTCCTGGATTTAGCTAAAGTTTTTGCCACTATCTCGCATAAAATTCTTTTGAAAAAACTACAGCTAATCGGTATACACGGACAACTATTTAAATGGCTGGGTAGCTACTTAGAAAACAGAAGCCAAAGAGTTAATATCAATGATACTCTAAGCGAACCAGCCAATATTGGATTTGGTGTACCCCAAGGAAGTACTCTCGGGCCTATTTTGTTCAATATATACATCAACCTTGTAACAGTAACCTTGCCGATAACATCATCACCTTTGCTGATGATACAGTATCGATTTATGAAGGCAAAACCTGGAACGAAGTTCATAGTAAAGCAGAAATTGGTATAAACAAGGTTATGCAATGGTTAGACAATAACCTCCTTACTCTCAATACGGATAAAACTAAATTCATACTTTTCAGTGCAACTCAAGCGGGAAAACCCAAAGATGTGCTAAATATTACTGCTCACCTTTGCAATGAAATAAATACTTGTACTTGCAATAACTTAGAATGCGTGGATATTGTGAAATATTTATGAATCATTATTGATAAATTCCTAAGATGGGAAGAACACGTCATCTCAATTGCCACAAAAGTCAGAAAACTCACTCACCTTTTCATAACTATTAGAAACATTCTAAACGTAAAAGATCTAAAATCGATATATTATGCCATGTGTAATTCTTTACTTGAATATGCATCCTTAGGATGGGGCGGTTGTGCCAAAACAATTTTGAACCCCCTGGCATAAGCGCAAAAATCCCTAATAAGAGTCATCCTTAAAAAACCCTTCAGGTATCCCAGTGATGAATTATTCAAAGAAATGCAAGTTCTTGATGTCAGACAACTGTATATCAGGAAAATTGTATTACACACACATAAACAACGTCACCACTACCCATCTATCGAGCACTATCACGACACCAGACACTCAAGAAGTAATCCAATAGTTTCAACAAAAACCATGACATCCCTTGCTCAAAGACAATTTTCATACTTAGGACCAAAATTGTTTAACATAATACCCGATACATGGAAAATGAAAACTACAAACGTCCTGCGTAAACTGATCAATGTATGGCTTCTCGATTTAGGGAGGTTCAAACGCGAACATGTGCTCATTAATATGTATGTACAATTTGAATAAAACCTTCTTATGTAATTCATCACTACTATACACTAAATCAAAAAAAAAATGCATATCATACTTTAATCTTGTATACTTTAAACTTTTATACTTTAAACTTTTACATCTCATATGTAATTCGTTATTACTACACACTAAATTTATTGTAAAAAAAAGCATATCATACTTAATCTTTTATTTTTAAAACTTTTATACTTTATATTTTATACTTGTACATCTTAATTGTAATTCATTATTACTCTACACTAATTTGAAAATGTATATCATACTTTAGTATCTTATACTTTAAACTTTTACTCTCACTATACACTTTTACATCTCATATGTAATTTATTATTTCTCTACAGTAAACTAAAAAATGCATATCATACCTTTAACTTATATTCTTTAAACTTTCATACTTTATATTTTAAACTTTTACATCTCATTTGTAATTCATTATTATTCTACACTAATTTAAAAAATTCAACATACTTAAAAAAAAAAAAAACACTTTTTTTTTTCTTAAATTTACTTTATTGATTGTTTTATATTCTTTTATGTGTATGTATATTAATATGAACTAATCTTATCAATTTGACTGTCCTAACACGGGATTTGTTCCTAGTTGGACAGTCAAAGCCTTCTGAAATATTTCTGTAAAATAATGTATGTTTCAAATAAATATTATTATTACTTAAATGAGCCGTCATTCAATTGAGTCATTCTAAAATATTGAGCAGGTATCGTGACTCCCGCTCAAAAAAAATGTGTCATGACCCATCGTTAATTAGGCAGAGGGTGTCTCTGTGACTGTGGATATATCACTCTGCCTATAATGTCAACAATGGACGAGATTGACGACTGAGAATATGATCAACTTTTGAATAATATGTTTTCGATGACACTTCGCTGTATAATAGGTAGCGTATTTATTTATCTATTCAAAGGTAATTTTTTACGATATATGATGAAAAAAATGTGACCTTACTGGAGTGTACCCCGATGTAAGGTTACTTTGTACATGGTTTTGTGTAGGAATTATAAATTACGTAAAGTATTTTTTGTAATATGAACGTATAATTTTATTTTGATCCACTTGAATTTTAATATTATAATCTACCGGTTTAGGAAGTACCCCTCCTTCGTCAGGAATATATTAAGATTTAAATAGTATTTATATAAAAGCGCTAACAAAAAATGAACAGTAATGAACGAGGTATGAGTGCTGACACTTGACGGTAGATACATATAATATAATTAACAACATGGAAGAAAGCTTTGAGTGCCCAACTAGGAACAAATCCCGTCATGGGAGAGTTACATTGACAAGTTTAGTTTCACTGTATCACAGCCTGGAGCCGATGGCCTACTAATACTCCATTGCTACTTACATTGCTATTTAAAGTTAACAGTTGACCGTTAAAATGAACAGTAATGAACGAGGTATGAGTGCTGACACTTGACGGTAGATACATATAATATAATTAACAACATGGAAGAAAGCTTTGAGTGCCCAACTAGGAACAAATCCCGTCATGGGAGAGTTACATTGACAAGTTTAGTTTCACTGTATCACAGCCTGGAGCCGATGTCCTACTAATACTCCATTGCTACTTACATTGCTATTTAAAGTTAACAGTTGACCGTTATAATGAACAGTAATGAACGAGGTATGAGTGGTGACACTTGACGGTAGATACATATAATATAATTAACAACATGGAAGAAAGCTTTGAGTGCCCAACTAGGAACAAATCCCGTCATGGGAGAGTTACATTGACAAGTTTAGTTTCACTGTATCACAGCCTGGAGCCGATGTCCTACTAATACTCCATTGCTACTTACATTGCTATTTAAAGTTAACAGTTGACCGTTAAAATGAACAGTAATGAACGAGGTATGAGTGCTGACACTTGACGGTAGATACATATAATATAATTAACAACATGGAAGAAAGCTTTGAGTGCCCAACTAGGAACAAATCCCGTCATGGGAGAGTTACATTGACAAGTTTAGTTTCACTGTATCACAGCCTGGAGCCGATGGCCTACTAATACTCCATTGCTACTTACATTACTATTTAAAGTTAACTGTTGACCGTTAAAATGAACAGTAATGAACGAGGTATGAGTGCTGACACTTGACGGTAGATACATATAATATAATTAACAACATGGAAGAAAGCTTTGAGTGCCCAACTAGGAACAAATCCCGTCATGGGAGAGTTACATTGACAAGTTTAGTTTCACTGTATCACAGCCTGGAGCCGATGGCCTACTAATACTCCATTGCTACTTACATTACTATTTAAAGTTAACAGTTGACCGTTAAAATGAACAGTAATGAACGAGGTATGAGTGCTGACACTTGACGGTAGATACATATAATATAATTAACAACATGGAAGAAAGCTTTGAGTGCCCAACTAGGAACAAATCCCGTCATGGGAGAGTTACATTGACAAGTTTAGTTTCACTGTATCACAGCCTGGAGCCGATGTCCTACTAATACTCCATTGCTACTTACATTGCTATTTAAAGCTGATTATCTTCAATTCTGGCGAGAAAATGAATATTCTGCTGAAAAATGTCTTACCTGTGCCATACAGGCCTTAAAAAGTGAGAATTATAACACCTATTGATGGCTTCAGGAAACCGTAAAATCCTGAATAATGAGGCGTTGCGTTTTTTACCTGGAAACTTTATGACGCTATCAATATCCCTGAACGTTATTGCTTAAATCTGCTATTATGCCAATACTTTGCTAGCGTTAGCTTTTTTATTTATCCTGCTTTTCCAGTAGTAGGCCGTCACATGTTTATTTTTACATTCACAAATAGATACACTATTAAATGGGTTTATGGGATGAAACGTGTGTTTGCCTTACATCCTTGTTTTGTCGGGATTGTCAGAACTTGGCAGCCCTGTCCGGAGTTTCATCTTGGCATGAAACCGGAGAAGGGTCAAGTGACCGAACGTGATAGGTAAATGGGAACTGACTTTATTTGATTTAAGTATCAGGGCATCACTGGGTGAAATAAGAAACTCCACTCAAAAATATTGTGGCTATAAAAATATAATTCATGCGGAACTGCAACAACAATTACGAATATATAACGTTTATTATTTATAAGTATACGTAGAATTTATTAATCGTTATTTAAAAGTGAATAAATAATAATACCATCAAAACAGCTTGTTATGTTGGTACCATAGCATTTGGAACATCTGACGTCACGTGTGTATTCCGTTTTTGGATTAGTATGGAAATTTTTATTTTTCAATTTTGTTTTGTATTTTAAATTTGTTTTTTAGTTTTAGTTTTGGCCAAATTTAATCTTAATTTGGATGACTTTAAGCTCTTGAATTGTTATTCAATATTAAAACTGATTAGAAACTTTGAGTTAAAGTTTCTAATATGTTTATTTATGGTTTACTACGAATAGAATGTAAAATGATCTACGTTAAAGCTCATCCTTGTTTTGACACTTGACATTGTAACCTGAAAACCGACTGACCATAGATTTGGAGCGTTTTGGCGGCCTTTGAAAAATTGGATTATTTTATACTTAATATTATTTTAACTATGAAAACTAACTTAAGAAAAAAAACGAAATATTGGTATTTATTATTATTATTATTATTTTATTGTTATTGTTATTATTATTGTTATTATTATTATTATTATTATTATTATTATTATTATTATTATTATTATTATTATTATTATTATTATTTTATTATTATTATTATTATTATTATTACTACTGTTCTGTACTGTACTGTGTGAGGTGAATATAAGGCTGTGCTGGTAGATGTGAATATACTGAATTATGTTTCAATGCTGATCCCATTGCTGATATTTTGATACTGTTTCCCAATGGTCTATTTGGAAGCGGCCCGCTCCGACCCAAAGAATCATCCAAAGAACACGAAACCTTCCGCAAAATAGAAAGTGCAGAATTCCAATACATTTGTGTAACCGCTGTAACCCTATTGTACTAGTATCATTGTATTGTTCTAATGGTCTGGCGAGTAGTACAATATGTACGAGTATCGGCCATTGCAATAGCGAAGTAGTGTCCATTTTTTTATTTATCAATATTCATCTTCAAACTTAAATTCACGTATTTTTTTCTTTAATGTTCGTTTTCATAGTTGAATTAATTCTCAAAGTTTCAATTTTTTAAACGCGTCCCTTTCTTATGATGACGATGTAAGCGTAATGAATAAGATTTAATTCAATTGAATAAAAATTAATTTTCTTATGAAATTTTGATGTTATCAAAAAAAATAAAAAAACGTTGATTAAGTTTGACGTTTAATATTAATAAATAAAGTGGTGGAATTCCTTATTTAAGAAATAATTAATCTTCATGCAAATTGTCCTTCTGACGATTATTGTTCAATGAAGTGCGCACCTCCGCCTGGATTTACCCGTTCGGCGGTCTTTAAAAATTGAAACTTTGAGAATTAATTTAACTAGGAGCAGTGAGGGGAAACAAGATACTAGGATAGACAATAAGAGATAAAAAGAGACTACAAGAGACCGGAACAGTCAATAACAGGCAAAAAAGTCCACGGCGAAGCAAGTAGATACAATAAGAGACCAGGAGAGTCAAGAAGAAGGAAGAAGTGGCCAGAAGAACCAAGAAGATCCAAGATGATGCAAGAAGAGGTAAAATAAAATAAGAGACTACGACAGAAGCTTGAGGCAAGAACAAACAGAAAGCCAAAAGAAGCGGGAAGCAAGAAACGAAAACCAACGCTCAATCAATTCTTTTATTCCTACCTATCCAAAATTCCAAAATTGACTTATTAAGTTCCCATGTATACCGGTCGATTAAATTCCAACCTCTTTCCTATCATGTCCTAACAAGACAGTGCCCTCCTGCTCCTGACTGGGCTGGTACATTAAACGAACGCTAAAAAAGTACGTGTATTAAGTTTGTAAGTGAATATTAATAAAAATAATTTAAAAAATAAACTCAAATTTCCTGTTGGCTAGAACTCTTACGGAACAGGCGAACGGATTATTCACAAAGAAGAACTCAGCCAAATTGATTTTATCAACTGAATAAAAATAAAAATAAAGTTTAATTTAAAAGCGATACAATTGAATTCAATTTCTCCGGATGTAAATTGGAATTTTACTCGACCTGAGTGAATGTATTTGGAACTGTCGAGAAAATAACAACTTTTATCAACGCAGTTATTCAAACAGTTTTTCTATCGTATTAAGAGTTTATTCGCTCAGGGCGGTTGAACCGCGCGGTTACGGAACCCAGCGGTTTGACGTGACCTTTCACACGTCGGCGGCAACCGCGCGATGTTGCTGCTAAAAATAGATTCATGTTACTGTTCCTCAAGTTTAGTTTAAAAATGAAAAAAATATTTTGTTAATGAAGGAAGAATTGAATGGCAGAACTGAAAGATATAATTTTTGACGAATTACTATAAACTAATTTTATTAAATACTGTAATTTTATAAACATTAAAAATTACCCAAACTTGTTGTAACGTAAAAATGAAATTGTAAGAAATTGATTTTTTTTAATCACTAATATAGCGAAGTAAGGAATGTCTTCCTGGGTGTTTGGTTTCCCGATATTCCAACGGGAAGTGCCTAAAAAACATGTTAAAAGTTTCGTTCAAAGTGTTCATAGTTAAATTGCCAACGTAAGGTTCGCCCGGCGGCCGGAGCGCATAGAGCACAACGTTCGTTAATCGCGCGGTGACTTGAACGCTCCCATAGGTCTTCATACACCGCAGCCGTGCGGAAACCGCGTGGCTCGAGATTCTCGGCGGTCGCTGTGCGCTAATCGGTCGTTTTCTAAACCGAGCGGTTCCGTGTGAATCGCAGTATGAAGCTGCTACGTCTTAGCAACCGAGCGGTTGAAAACGCGCTGTTCAACCGCCCCGTGTGAATAAGCACTTGAATGTATTTTCCTTCCCCTTGCAGGTTTGCGATGAGTGCCGCGGGTAGAAGCCACTAATCAAATTTGACGGTAAAAATAGGAAAGCCTTCTACATTTATATTTTATTTATAACGCGGGGGTGGTTTTCTGTGCGGTTTATTGGCTCTTCCACAATACGCCCTTCTGCTCCGGAGAAATCTAGAACCGGCTCAATGATTTCCTTCGAATTGAATCTACTTTAATTGGCTTGCTTGGCGCACTGACTAACTGTAACTAGGTCAACAGAAATAATACATCCTCTAAACTAATATATATATGCTATGTATTTTTTTAATAAAAAGTATACAATACATTATGCATTGTATTCCCAAGAGTTAAGTAACTCATTGTGGGATCACATGCAGAACCTGCAGTACAGTTTTTGGAAACAAACATGCTTAATATTTAAAATACATAATTAACATTCACATTTACAACACATAAGTTGCTTTTGTAATAAAGACATATCACTGGTACATACTACAGTTGTACTTATTACAGATACAGATCACAGCATTAATCCTAAGGTATTCTTTCAAATACTAGAGGCACCTTGCTTTGAGACCTTTCACATTGGCTTGCATTTTTAATCATTGAGTAATTTATTGTATTGTGTGTAAGCTATATATTCTAAATATTTTAGATATATATATATATTTTGTTGTGGTTTCTTGTGTTATGTTGGTGTACGTCGTGATTGTAATTGAGAATGGTGTTAGTATGTGCCGAGTGTTGAATTACACGCAAGATAGTATTTGTGATTTCTCAGGTGGGAATGGTGTTAAACGGGAAGTATTTGGGAGTTTCTGTAGATGTGTTTTACGTGTGTGTCCCATGGCAAATATCTTCTTATATTAGACAATTAATAAAGGAAGGAAAAGTATTTATTCACCACTTCTCACTATGTTCACACTACTAAAACAATATAACACATTTAAATAAATCAATTAAGAAAACATTGTCACTTAAATACAGGGAAAACAGATTATAATAGGCAATTTAAATTATTTTTTAACTAATTCAGTTTTACTGGTAATAAATAATTATTTTAAACACCGTCCAAATAAGAATTGGGTGGGAGTAAATAAAATTATATAAGTAAGATGTCACAATTTGGATTAACCGCATTTTGAAAATGGCCTTGAACGTCGAAATAGCTGTCACGATAATAAAACTAAAAACACTTACAGAACTTAATAACAGCATTATTAAATTTGATTTACTATCAATTTCTAAAAAACTGAAAATACTTGATTCCGCCTTTGTTTTATTTCCAACCGACACATTGAAACATTCGATTTACGAGATAATTTCCTGGATTTATTTTTGTTTCTCATACATTGTCTTCTATTATTCCGACTTCTGACATGGCTCGACTCAAGTATTTGATTCACTTGATAATGTCATGTCTTCCTCGGGGGTCCCCCCGGCTTCTTCTTCCATTCATATCCGCCTCATATATTCTACTTACACTCCTTTCTTAGAACATTATTAAATAATTTAAGGCTCTCGACTACGAATCCGAAGGTCGCGGGTTCAAATCCCGGCGTGCGCAAAGTAAATTTTATTTAATTAATTTGTGTTGTTTCACAATTAATTAATTTAAAAATAATATATGGTATATTTGCGCACGTTCCAGAGTGGAAGATACTCTCAGTATCGCCCTGGTGAAAGACCACCATTCAGAATTGAAACGTTGCTTGAAATGGCTTTTTAGCCGTGTTTGGTGACCAGATCTGAATAGCCAGGTATTTCCCCTTTTCCCCACCTTCCTCTCCCCCTTCTCCTTCCCCTCCCAATACCTTCAGCCTCACAACATTCCCCAATTGGGAATGCCATAGTCTCACTGGCTCCAGACGGTTGGGAGCAGTTGGGACTCTTGTGCGGTATTCATGTAAAAAAAAAAATTATATTTTAAAAATGTTACTTTGTTTGTATTAAATTGTTGTCATACGCACAACGGGTAGCACAGGAACATGGAAATAGGCAAAACACGAAAAACATGACAATCTGAAATTCTTGTTAATGCTGAAATCACGATCCTTTACGCGTGTTATAATGTGCATAAACTCCGGCTTGTTATAATATTTACGTTTGTGAAACTACAAAAAAAGAATCCGCATACCGTTTGACATGTAGCACAGGAACATGGAAATAGGCAAAGCTTACGAAAAACATGACAATCTGAAATTCTTGTTAATGAAATCGATCCCTTTGCGCGTGTTATAATGTGCACAAAACTCCGGCTTGTTATAATATTTACGTTTGTGAAACTACAAAAAAAGAATCCGCATACCGTTTGATATGTAGCACAGAAACGACGGCCTCCATGGTCGAGGGGTAAGGCTCTCGACTACGAATCCGAAGGTCGCGGGTTCAAATCCCGGCGTGCGCAAGTAATGTTTATTTAATTTATTTGTGTTGTTTCACAATTAATTCATTTAAAAATAATATATAGTATATTTGCGCACGTTCCAGAGTGGAAGATACTCTCAGTATCGCCCTGGTGAAAGACCACCATTCAGAATAGAAACGTTGCTTGAAATGGCTTATAGCCGTGTTTGGTGACCAGATCTGAATAGCCAGGTATTTCCCCTTTTCCCCACCTTCCTCTTCTCCTTCCCCTCCCCAATCCCTTCAGCCTCACAACGTTCCCCAATTGGGAATGCCATAGTCTCACTGGCTCCAGACGGTTGGGAGCAGTTAGGGACTCTTGTGCGGTAGACATATAAAAAAAAAAAAAGGAACATGGAAATAGGCAAAACACGAAAAACATGACAATCTGAAATTCTTGTTAATGCTGAAATCACGATCCTTTACGCGTGTTATAATGTGCACAAACTCCGGCTTGTTATAATATTTACGTTTGTGAAACTACAAAAAAAGAATCCGCATACCGTTTGACATGTAGCACAGGAACATGGAAATAGGCAAAACACGAAAAAGATGACAATCTGAAATTCTTGTTAATGCTGAAATCACGATCCTTTACGCGTGTTATAATGTGCACAAACTCCGGCTTGTTATAATATTTACGTTTGTGAAACTACAAAAAAAGAATCCGCATACCGTTTGACATGTAGCACAGGAACATGTAAATAGGCAAAACACGAAAAACATGACAATCTGAAATTCTTGTTAATGCTGAAATCACGATCCTTTACGCGTGTTATAATGTGCACAAACTCCGGCTTGTTATAATATTTACGTTTGTGAAACTACAAAAAAAGAATCCGCATACCGTTTGACATGTAGCACAGGAACATGGAAATAGGCAAAACACGAAAAAGATGACAATCTGAAATTCTTGTTAATGCTGAAATCACGATCCTTTACGCGTGTTATAATGTGCACAAACTCCGGCTTGTTATAATATTTACGTTTGTGAAACTACAAAAAAAGAATCCGCATACCGTTTGACATGTAGCACAGGAACATGGAAATAGGCAAAACACGAAAAAGATGACAATCGAGAAATTCTTTACATTAATGCTGAAATGCGATCGCTTGCGCGTGTTATAAATGTGCACAAACTCCGGCTTGTTATAATATTTGTTTGTGAAACTACAAAGAATCACATACCGTTTGACATGTAGCTTTTAGAACATGGAAATAGGCAAAACACAACATGACCCAATCTGAAATTCTTATTAATGCTGAAATCACGATCCTTTTGCCGTGTTATAATGATACATTGCACTTAATACCGGCTTGTTATAATATTTACGTTTGAAACTACAAAAAGAATCCGCATACCGTTTGAGCATGTAGCACAGGAACATGTAAATAGGCAAAACACGAAAAAACATGACAATCTGAAATTCTTGATGTCTTTTAGAAATCACACGATCCTACATCCGCATACCGTTTGACATGTAGCACAGGAACATGTAAATAGGCAAAACACGAAAAACATGACAATCTGAAATTCTTGTTAATGCTGAAATCACGATCCTTTACGCGTGTTATAATGTGCACAAACTCCGGCTTGTTATAATATTTACGTTTGTGAAACTACAAAAAAAGAATCCGCATACCGTTTGACATTCAAATAAAATTTTATTCAAGTCATTTTTATTGGCAATGTATATTTCAGCCATTCCGCATTCTGGTATGTATTTTTACTTTTACATCTCACTTTCCCTCACAATGTTGCTAGGATATACAATAGTGTTATTTGCATCTCGCGTTCTGAGATGTGCTTTTGAATTCTTATTCCCTGTCTGTATTATAATTCGATAGACTTCACCCAACAATACCTAAAGCGGGGTACAGCGAATAGTGTGGAGAGTGGAGGGTGGGAAGGGGGAGTGTACGAGTATGTAGTATTGGGAAGTATACATTGAATGAATTAATTCTCGATTCTTCAGCTTTGCATCCGTATTTCTGACGCGCGGCGGGGCGCTGCCAAGTCGCCGGATATATTGTCGAATTATGCAGTACTCCGAATGGGCCCACTACACGTTGGCCATCATGCGCCATCATACGCCACTATGCCCACTACGCATGGCCCATCGTGTAGTGGGCATAGTGGCGTATGATGGCGTATGCTGGCCTGTGCTGGCGCTTGTGATGGCGCTGGATGGCCTTGTTGTCGGTTTTTCGTACACACATCAAAGGATGGTGATGGTGGCGACCACCACACGATACGTGGCGAACTGTTCAGTGTTCGCTTGAACGTGCTCTGGAGGTGACGTCCTAGTTAGTAATATTTACGTAGCTTCGAAACATTTTTAAACGTAATTGCAGTAATTTGAACACGTGATGAAACTATAAAATCCATCGAATCATCCCTTTGGTGAATGTATATGAAATCCCAAATACAAAAATAAACGCAAAATATGTATTTCTGTAAATTGTGGTTGTCCGAATATTGTACTTAAAATAAGTATTTTTAAATAAATATGTCTGCATTTATACCCTATTTTATTTGGGTAGAGTTGTCGAAAGAGAGGAAAAACAAAACAATAACAACAAATTATTAAAAAAATATATTACATTTCCTGAATATCCGAAATTATTTTTTTGGTATTAGGTAGCATATAATATCATAAAATTACATTTACATATCATTTGTTTTTTATGTCATTGCCTAATATACTAATAAAAACTAATCATCTGGTTTTTTAACCAAATATATTGCCGCAGCGGCACGTCCACCGGAGACACGTTGAAAGTAGAACTGAACGTCGCCATAGTGTAGTACTGTAGTCTTAGAGTAACAATACTGTAGTGGCTCGCCGGAATTCGCCAAGTCAGCCCAGCTCAGTGGTCGGCAAACTTTTTCGCCAAAGAGCCAAATATGTACATTGCAACGATTAAAAAAAATTTGAGAGTCAAATCTGTTTATTAATTTAGTAAACCTTTATTATTATTTTAGATCTTCATTAAATTATTGGTTCGCTGGATAAAACTTGATTTCATAGTTTATAATGATTTTATTTATTGTTAAAAAATAGTATGAAAGTAAGGTATCCATAAATTTAAATCAGGACAATGACTGACAAACACATAATGCGAACAATGTTCTTGCATCTCCTTTCAAAGTTTGAGTATGTCAGGTTTGTATCTTGTTGTTTTTAATTTTAGGCACGATTCCAGGTTCTCATCAATAAGACGACTTCTCAGTTTATTCTTGATAAAGTTCATGCTTGAAATAGGTTGTTTGCATACATATCTATAACCGAAAAGGAAAAGAACAGCAAAACCTGAGTTTTTTCAGCTGATCATAAGAGTCGTTAAACATAATCATTCCTTCCTTCTCCAGGTCTTTCAAAGCAGACCACTTGTGTTGTTAACTAAGTTCACATTTGTTCTTCTCCAGTATTTCCAAATCAAAACCAATACTTTCTAATTTAGCCATATTTTCTTATTTTTCCAATCCAGCAATTATATTTCAAAGTTACCAATGTCAATGCCAAAAGGAGAAAATTTCAAACTGTTATCCTAGCATTAACAGGGTTTTTGGCGAATTTTCGATGACATTTTAACTGTTCTATCATTCATTGTTTTGGCAGACAATCGTAAATCTTATTTTTTTAAAAGAATATCTGCTTTATTCTTAAAATCCCGAAATAGCTCTTCAGATGCATTTATAAATCAACTTTTTATGTATTCACCGTCTGTATACGATTTCCCCCCCTCGGCAATCTTTTTACTAACAACAAAACTTGCCATATTAATATTGTTAGAAAATTGCATCCAGTTATTAAATACAGAAGTTGATGTCTCTTGACTCTTCTGAAGTTCCTCAACTGCTTTCTTCCTTGCATCACCGACATGATATTTAGTGCTAAATGACGCGTGTTTAACTGTAAAGTGTCTCTCCAAATTTGACTTCTTGTTATGCGCGAATTGTTCCTTACAAATAAGACATGTCCGATGGTCATTTAAGTTTCGAATAAACGCTAAAGTCACGTTCCACTCAACTCTAAGTTCACGGTTTTCATCTTCCGCTTTACTTTGCTTCTATAAAAATATTTCAAATTCCATTTTTTTCAAAAGCCACCAATACAAAATTATTGCCATTTTAAAATTGATGATAAAAATACTCGGATGTGCAGCTGGATGAGAATACAACAACTTTATTCTTCAGGGAGGTACATTTGTAACGCGCGCGCAACTCACAGACACGAAAAGCGCCGACTACTGTAGACAAGACTGTTGTCTGCTCATGGATATTTGTGCCAGCGCCGCACTTAAGGGGCCAAAGAGCCGCATGTGGCTCTTTGGCCCCACTTTTCCGACCAACGGCCAGCGCTGGCCCATCAACGGCCAACGTGTAGTGGGTCAATAACATAGAGTATCCGTCGCCGTAATCCATCGAAATCCGTAGTCCGCAGCCCGCACATTCTCCAACGCGCAAACCGCCACAAGTCTATTGTGCAGGACTCCGTCTGACGTACAGTAACCCGCGCCGTAATACATAATATTCCATAGTCCGCAGCCCGCACATTCTCCAACGCGCAAACCGCCACAAATCTATTGTGCAGGACTCCGTCTGACGTACAGTAACCCGCGCCGTAATACATAATATTCCATAGTCCGCAGCCCGCACATTCTCCAACGCGCAAACCGCCACAAATCTATTGTGCAGGACTCCGTCTGACGTACAGTAACCCGCGCCGTAATACATAATATTCCATAGTCCGCAGCCCGCACATTCTCCAACGCGCAAACCGCCACAAATCTATTGTGCAGGACTCCGTCTGACGTACAGTAACCCGCGCCGTAATACATAATATTCCATAGTCCGCAGCCCGCACATTCTCCAACGCGCAAACCGCCACAAATCTATTGTGCAGGACTCCGTCTGACGTACAGTAACCCGCGCCGTAATACATAATATTCCATAGTCCGCAGCCCGCACATTCTCCAACGCGCAAACCACCACAAATCATCCGGTCAGTAATTCTAAGTTCATCCATATTTCAGTATTCTATAATTCAAACATTGAGAAGGTTATTCCGTATTCAGTTATTGCGTCTCGTCACTACGACTCTTGTCCGTCTATATCGAGTCTGCCCGTACTCGATCAGCAAGACCCAAGTTAGTCAAGTCATTGCGAGATACTAGTCGCAAGTTGCTAATTCATTTCTCAGTGAGCGCGGTAAATCCTTTCGTCTTTAGTTCCAGCGCAACCAAGCCGTTGGTTACGGGGGTACGTTGTAGTCAAGCAGAGATGCGTGAAATAACGAGCTGGATATTGAAATATGGCTGAAATAGCACAGAACAAGGACTCGTGACGTATTGCGCCGCATCCAATGAATGTGATATTCCGATAGAATGGAATTTTGAAAAGTTTGACAGCTTACGATAAATGTTGGTAGCCTCCGAATGCGACAGGGACCGCCTAGGAATAATAATACGTGTTATTTCATTCGTCTATATTGGGTATGTTTATGTTAAGTACTTTTCAAACGTTTGTGAGATTGTTTTTGTAATATGGTATCTATACTAGTATTTAGGTGCTACCATAATTAAATTAGCAGTGGCGTGCAGTCTATAAACATATGTAAATATACCCTAAGGAAAACGAACCGTATTATTTTATGTGCAACTAGTTGAAGTACCCGATGTTGCCCGGGTTTATGCGTGGTTTGGAGTAAAGTGTTGACGTTGTGACGTGCTACCCCTACCCAATAATATTCCTCTTATATTTCTCTGCTTCAAGGTGTGGTAAACGCGTAAAGGGGTGGTTTTTCGAAATCTCGAGTAGACAGTGACGTTCCTCTTTTTTCGATAGTTAAGTGTGCAAAATTTCATTGAACTCAGAATATAACTGTAGATTTGTATACAAAATAAACAAACCCCGCCCGCCCGGGACTTTTTTCCATACATAATAGAAGAAGAAGAAGATATGTAATGTATAAAACTTGTATGCTCAATTATTCAGTTGACCAGAACAGTCAGCGGAATATATTTTTTTACGTTTTTTAAAAATTAATTTCTATATATTTTTGACAAGGTAAGGTATAAAATTTTTTTTTTTTTTCGTAGTCCTTCACACTGGGAGATCCTGTGCTGGGGCAAATTCTTAGAGTAATGATATACCTGTTACTCTAAGGGCAAATTTGATTTTGGTTAAGGGGATTTCAGCGACTTCTATATTTCAACTTCAAGGTTTGGGTAGGGTATTTTCAGTAACTTTTATGACGTTGTTTTGAGACTACTAGTCAGTTCTTCTTCTGTTATTTCCTTAAGCCAAGTTTTGCTGGACTTAATGCAATTATTGATTGAATTACTTTGTTTGATACTCAGTGGGAGTTCGTTGTATAATTTTACAGATTATTATTATTGTTCAGAACTTCTTTGTCCAAAAGTGGTATTACTTTGCTCTGGTATTGTGGTTATGAGGAGTGATAGACATTTTGTCCTTTTTGAGATTATTAACCAGAATATTTTCTTTGTCCAAAAGTGGTATTACACTTAGATACATTTAGCTTGTCTGGTTACTTTTCTCTGGTATTGTGGTTATGAGGAGTGATTGACATTTTGTCCTTTTTGAGATTATTAACCAGAATATTTTCTTTGTCCAAAAGTGGTATTACACTTAGATACATTTAGCTTGTCTGGTTACTTTTCTCTGGTATTGTGGTTATGAGGAGTGATAGACATTTTGTCCTTTTTGAGATTATTAACCAGAATATTTTCTTTGTCCAAAAGTGGTATTACACTTAGATACATTTAGCTTGTCTGGTTACTTTTCTCTGGTATTGTGGTTATGAGGTGATAGACATTTTGTCCTTTTTGAGATTATTAGAGAATATTTTTCTTTGTCCAAAAGTGGTATTACACTTGAATGCATTTAGCTTGTCAGTTGCTTTTTCTCTGTTATTGTGAAGTTTATGAGGAGTGATGAGCATTTTGTCCTTTTGAGATTATTAACCAGAACACGTCGTGGTATTACACTTAGATACATTTAGCTTGTCTGGTTACTTTTCTCTGGTATTGTGGTTATGAGGAGTGATTGACATTTTGTCCTTTTTGAGATTATTAACCAGAATATTTTCTTTGTCCAAAAGTGGTATTACACTTAGATACATTTAGCTTGTCTGGTTACTTTTCTCTGGTATTGTGGTTATGAGGAGTGATAGACATTTTGTCCTTTTTGAGATTATTAACCAGAATATTTTCTTTGTCCAAAAGTGGTATTACACTTAGATACATTTAGCTTGTCTGGTTACTTTTCTCTGGTATTGTGGTTATGAGGAGTGATTGACATTTTGTCCTTTTTGAGATTATTAACAAGAATATTTTCTTTGTCCAAAAGTGGTATTACACTTAGATACATTTAGCTTGTCTGGTTACTTTTCTCTGGTATTGTGGTTATGAGGAGTGATTGACATTTTGTCCTTTTTGAGATTATTAACCAGAATATTTTCTTTGTCCAAAAGTGGTATTACACTTAGATACATTTAGCTTGTCTGGTTACTTTTCTCTGGTATTGTGGTTATGAGGAGTGATTGACATTTTGTCCTTTTTGAGATTATTAACAAGAATATTTTTTGTAAAAAATTTTTTGTATACTTGGTACGTAAATGTTTAAAAAATTCCGTTGTTGACGTCCTTATGGGGACCTATATGATAGTGGCCATTTTCCATTGTGCAGTGCAAAATTCTTACCCGTACTTGAAATACTACACACAGCCTACCTTTGGTCATAGAACAACGCCGCTGATAATTAGTTCTGTAATAAAGCTGTTTAAAAAGCACAGACACGCTTTACCGGAGCGTGCACAATACGCATTATGGTCGTGAGATTACAAGCTGCTTGACGAATCACGCTTTTACTAACCACTCAATTTATATCGGATAATTCGTTTTCCACGCAGAAAAGGAAATAAAACAAAACTGATTTATTAATGGTAGCCGCTTGATTTGTTTAACTGTAATGCTTCTCTAACGCTGTATTACTGAATTTTATAATTTCGCTATACGGACACTAGTATTCTACACCGCAATTTATTTATTCCTTAATCTTAAACATGCTTGTTTGTATACTGTATCGTAGGACTACTGTGGGGTAAGAGAGTATTGCGGGCGAGTGTTTTAAACTAGTTCGAACCAGTTTAAACCACCATCTGAGTGATCATGGGTCTTGAAGAGACACATGTTGTAGGAGGGAGGAAACACGTCGTTCACACTGTTTTTTTTTACAGTTGAAGTCAAGAACGGGTGGTAACTAACTTAAGAAGAACATACTATCCAAAAATATTGCTACAAGCTGTATTTCTTATGTCACCACGAATACAGGTAATAAGCATAAAATTTGCTTGGCAAACAGAGCATAGTCAAGAACGGGTGGTAACTAACTTAAGAAGAACATACTATCCAAAAATATTGCTACAAGCTGTATTTCTTATGTCACCACGAATACAGGTAATAAGCATAAAATTTGCTTGGCAAACAGAGCATAGAAAAGTTTGTTGTAATCCCAAAAAGCGGATTTTATTTATTTAGTTAAAGAATTTTTAAAGAAAAAAAAATTAAAGGTTATGGGGATCTTTCACAAACATTTATGTTTTCAAAATATATCTAAATAATAAAGTTCTTAAGATGGTACCTACTAACTTGTGTTTCCCATTTAGAAAATATTCTATCCAAACAAACCTTTTGAATATGCAATCTGTGGCTAACCAGAGTGGTATATTTATGGCCTAACCTCAATACAACATGGCTGTTTCAATGTTCTTCATACTAATTTTATAACGGTATAGCAACAGTTTTGCTTATTGGATTTCATTAAAACTAAACATTTCTCTAAACCTTCTCGGCATTAATATTAACAAACTGTACTATCTTCAGCGAAATCTTTCCACTAATTTTCAAGAAAATCGAGGACAGACAGAAAACATTAATTTTTATATATTAAGACTTTACGCTTATATGTTTTACAACGTAATTAGCAATTTTGTTTTAATTTTCTTTTGAAGAGAATTTCTAGGAAAATGTTCAATTTATCCAGATCATATTTCTTTTATTTTCATAATGTAAACCGATTCTTAGTATAGATTAATCGAAACAGTGATTTAACTGATAGATTCGCCTTAATCGTAATACTTGGTGCTGTATATATAGATATAAATAAATGACGCGCGACGTAGAGGCCGTCCCGTTCGGCCTCTAGAGTTGATTCACTTGATCGTGCCATGTCTTCTTCGGGCGTCCCCGGCTTCTTCCATTCGCATTCGCGTCATATATTTTCCTTACACTCCATTCTTCGTTCATTCGCTCTACATGCCAAAACCATCTAAGGATCCCTTTCTTAATCTTGCTTATGACGCGTACATCAGCCTCGCATTCTTTACGAATCTCAACATTTTTCACACGATCATACATGGTTTTACCACACACTCGTCTTAGAGATCTTATTTCTACAGCATTCAGTCTACTTTCATCCTTCCTCTGCCAGTGCCATGTCTCACTGCCGTACATCAGTGTTGGTATCAGCACTCCATTGTGGACTGCTAGTTTCGCTTCTTTGGACAACTTTTTGTTTACGCCAACCTCATTCAGCTCCGTTAATGGAGTTTCCTGCATTCACCCTTCTTTCAATATCCTTATCAGTCTTTCCATCTCTCATAAACATACTTCCCAAATACGCAATCTCATCGACCTGCTCCAAGTATTCATCATGTATAACTATATTGCACACTGTTTCCGTACTCTCTCTTTCAAACACCGTGACTTAAAACCTACTTACATTCATCGTTAGCTCGTTCTTCACACATATTGTCAAGCAGGCTTCTAAATTTTATGCCCAAATCCCACTATTAACACACTCCCCGAATATAGCGAGAACGAACGTTAATTTAATAAATCAAAGAGTATCCTCCAAAAGGAATAAAACAAGACCCGCCCGCAGCCGCAGTATAGTTGTATAGTTGTAGTTCTCACAAAAAAATAAAACCAAATCAATAATAATCGTGTAAAGCATCTATATATAATCTTCATATTTAATAAACCTGAGTCAGTAAACTCATGTTTAGGAATTCTGTAAACAAATTAAAGTAAAAGTGTGTTTCATCCTTCTAGGTTTCTTCCCAATACGGTCGCCTGCCGCAGACTGGATATAATATAACACTAGTATCCAGATCCAGCACACTAAGTAAACCACCTCGTGGGTTCCCACGGAATTGCTTTACTCTTCTCCCGGGCAGTAAACTAGCAAACTGGTCGCGGTTGGCTTATAAGGGCGCAGTGGGAGCCCACCCTAGCCGCCCAGCCAACCACCACCAAGTAGAGCCATCAATCGCCCTCCGGTACACCTGACGCCATCGTGAACGATTACAATGAATCTGCATTAGAACCCTTTAGGAATTTCGGGCACAATCTGGCCCCA
This sequence comes from Halesus radiatus, assembly GCA_022606495.2. Taxonomy (NCBI): domain Eukaryota; kingdom Metazoa; phylum Arthropoda; class Insecta; order Trichoptera; family Limnephilidae; genus Halesus; species Halesus radiatus. Next base: position 54,927 of record JAHDVE020009006.1, read on the forward strand.
TAGAATAATTTTTCCAATCAATTAGCATTTTCATTGTTTACGATTTAAGATATGTACAACGTTCATGTCAGGTTTTGTCAGTTTTCGGCCATATAACAAATTATGGATTGACTTGAATTGAAACTCTATATACTACTGAACCTCGTTTTCCATCCTTTTACGTGATGTTTCCGCTAATGACGATTTAATGGCGCTTATTACAAATATTCAGATACTATCGAAAAACAAATAATACGTAGAGATGCCTTAACACGCAAGGGGGGAAACCAAAATAAGGGGGGGGGGCGAGCTTAGGCGGGTCACTGTCATTTGATTTGCGAATAAATCCATTCCGACAGTCTCCAGGCAACTCGCATTGCATTGCAAAGAATTAGTATTTACTCTTCGAAAACCAAATCTCCTAATGATCAACTGATATTTTTTTTAATTGTTCGGACTTTTTGACAAATCTTCTCTATTCCCTTAGCTTTGGAACAGGTTCCAAACTAACCCAAACAGTAAATAAGAAACGGTTCGGCCTATTTCCAAAATCCGAATAAATATTTTGTTATAGTATTTAGTTTAACCCTTTTTGCAAATGTTTTGAATTAGCTTACCGCATTCAAAATCACGTGAAAGAAACGTGAACGGCTTCTATTACGTACCACTAAAACTGTTAATGTATTATATAATTGAATAAGTAAAATTCAGTAAAAAAACACTTGTCTCTGGAATGTAATGCAACAGTTATGAATATTCTCTTTACCACTTCTATTTTTACATCGATTGAATGCGCGAGAAACCATAATTATTGTTTTATTCCTTAAAATCTTCGAATGATCGTTCGCCACCAGTCAATACACGAATGACGACGCCATGTATTCGAGAAATGCGTGAACCCGCCTGGTACCAAAATTTAGGTTGTCACGTGGTTGCCTCCAGCCGTCGAAATGGTTAGGCAAATTTGGCTATTATCGCACATCTGTTCATTCGGACGTAAGTGGATATTTTCATAAAAAAATACATGGTTTATGGCAACAGTTGGACTCTGCTATATTACTCTGCTAGTACATTTTCAAAGTGAATACCAATCATTTGAAGAAATTATAATAATATATATTTTTATTGTAATAAAGTTTCTATTTCATAACTAAAATACACGTTTCATTAAGTTTGCAGTGGTTTATAAACTAGATACACAAAATGTAAAATATTTTAACAACAGTGGGTAATATGTAACGAATAAAAATGCATAGTTATAACATGAGGTTTCACATAACCAGGCTAGCCTGTGTTGGGGTAGTCATTTTGCATATTATTTTATAATACCTATGAATATACAGTATACACTCATAATTAGATATGTCGAATTTGGTTGAGTGCACCTATAAATGCCCTATCATTGCTTTCAATCCAATTTTTTATATTCTGTTTGAATTTTTTTTGTGAAGAAGAAATGTCTAAATTGTTTACAAAGAAAATAAAATATTTATTACAATAACAATACACTATGGAAGCCTATAACACGGGCCGCTAAAGATGGTGTTGTAGAATGTTTCCAGTCCAGAGAGCACTGACACTTCAATTGACGCATGTTAAATCTGTTGTTTTTTTAAATTTTCGTCATTCAAAAACATATATAATCGAGTGAACGAGGCATTATCTCCACTAGACCCAATCATAAAGGCAAAGAAAACTATTATAAAAATAATCCTTAAGCTACCTCTAATTGCAGACTCCAACTCAATCTTTAATTTAATGGATATTTGACGTTCGGCAGAATTACGTTAAAACAATCCTAACTCATCTTTTTATAAGGAGACATGTTAATACTGTGAAAAAATACTACACATTCGCATTACCAGAAATTCTAACAAAGATTTACTCCAAATTCTTGTAACTCATACTACTTTTGGGCAACGGTATTTTAGGTACTTTGCAACAAGAATTTTCAACGTTCTTCCAGAAGCTTTGCTTCCTTTGTAGAACTTTAGTAGATTTCAAGTGTTTAGATTGTATGAGAATGCTCTACAATTCATTAGTTAGAAGTCAAGTGGAGTATATTTCACCTATTTGGTCCCCTTTCTATAAAGTACACTCTAACAATGTAAGACGGGTTTAGCACAAATTTCTCAGGTATATAAATTTTAATCTAAAAATTACAATTGAAAATATTAATTATGTAAGTTTGATGAATCGATTGCATCTGATTACGCTGTCTGACAGGAGAATAATGTCAGACCTAGTTGTATTATATACAATCATTAACAATCTAATTGACAGCCCTGCCATCCTCGCCACTATTAAATTAAATGTACCGACGAGGAACACAAGATAAACTGTAACATTTTTCTGCAACACTTACACAACCAACTATCAGTTTCATTCATTAACCGATGGAATGAATGATTTGCCCAACAAGTTTAGGGGTGTTGTTCATGTATTTGCTGACTCCATTTATACGGTAAAGTGTCATTTATACCAGCACTTTGATGAATCCTACTATATGTAGTGTAGGGTGGGTAATTTAGCATTAATGATTTGTGTTACAAAATTGTTTTGCTTTTCTATTTTAATTTTTCACTTGTAGAGTAAACACTTTGTGGGTATACATAATTATAAATTAAAATAAAATATCTTAGTTTGAATACCACTTTTTATTTTTATATGTTAACCAACCGGTTTCAGTTCAGCCTGAACCTTCATCAGGGTTATACAAAAACATATTAAATCAATTACAAAGTTACAGGGATACTTATAGGTAATTTAGAAGAGGGAGACAGAACATTAACTATGTTGGTGAGTGGGGGGTGGGGGCTAGTTAGGCTGGAGGGAGGGGCTAAAAATAGGTGTAGGGAAGGGAAATATATTTAAAATGGGACTATTTGATAAATCTAATTGTTTATTTAATAAATTTATTTTATTTACTTTTAAGGCTTTTTTGATTTCGAGAGCTTCTAAACTATTAAGACGTGGACCTATCCCATTCCTATGTAGAACCTCTGTACCTGAAGACTTATTAAATGGGTGATCTTTCAGTTGCAGTTAACAGTTTACAATAATTATTACCTATGGTAAATATATTTTCAAAATGAACTCATAATATTTTTTCACTTAAGCATTTAAATTCTTCAATTACAAAAGAAAAGTTACAAGGTAAGCCTATGAGGTTAGGATCATAGGAGGCTGGGGAAGGGAAAGGATCTAATCTGTGTAGAGTAATATGTATTGTATGAATGTTATTTATTGATTTTAGGTTTGAAATTATAAGGGGCTGAGTTGAATAAGCGAACTCGCTGTATGAAGTGTTAAAAATGTGTAAAGCGCGGTGAATAAAGGTGTTTTGTTTTGAATTAGTGTTGCATTGATGTAGGTTTAGTGTGTGGTTCAGTCTGGTTTGTCTGTTAGGTTCTCGTTGAATTCGATCAAGTAATTCAGGGCAATCTATCACAGAGGTGGCTATTTTTTTTGTTAAAACAGTACATCTGGGGAATTCCTACGGCTTTCTAGTGACGAAATCCTGAAAAACGCGGCTGACTCCTCATGACTCAAGTGGGGACGATAGCCCCGAAAATCGAGGTATCGTAGAAAACGGTTTTTTTTTAATTTCTCAAACCTTTTTTTTTTTTTTTTACAGTAACTCCACACAGGAGACCAAGGAGGAAATAATTTCCCTCAAGGCCTATATTATCTTTGGGGATGCTGTGTGGAGGGTCTTTTAGAGGATAGGAAGGAGTGAACTTGGGTCTTGAAGAGACCCATGTCATAGGATGGAGGAAACACAGAGGCCGGCAGATCATTCCACAGCCGAGCTGTTGAACACAAGAACGAGTCGTAGAAGCGACCCGTTCTCATGTGACAAATGTCAACCGTGTGCAAATGATGGGCGCGCGTTTGGCGTGTTTCCCGACTATGCACCGGTGCCGAAGGAATCAATGACGTTACTTTCTCGGAGCATCTTCCGTTAAAATACCGGTAGAACAAGGACAGCATTCCCACCCGACGTCTGTGCTCCAAAGATTGCAACCCATTTGTTAAGATAGGCGAATCTATCAAACGGACCGCACGTTTCTGCACAGAGTCAAGGTTTTTTTTCAGATATTTTGGGACTGCCGACCAGAGGTGGCTGCCAAATTCTACAGTGGGGCGCACTTGCGATTTGTACAGGGTCAGCAGTTGTGTACTATTAAAGTATCTGCGGGCTCTGTATAATATGCCCAGCTTCTGAGAGGCTAACTTGGGTTTCGTTGGAGCCCCCATACCTGAGCTAGTCACTTAAGGTTACACCAAGCATATCAATGGAGGGCTTGTTGGGAAGATTGAACACTCTTTCTGTATGTGATATGTATCCGGTATTCCAGACTTGACAGGCATGCTCCAAAGAATTCCGTACATACGCGAAGTACAGCATTTTCATTGTGCTTACCTTTTTAAAATGTTTGCAGGTTCTGAGTATAAAGCTAAGTATCGTGGTAGCTTTTGCAACCATTGATTCAATGTGTCGGTCAAAAAGTAACTTATGGTCTAACACCACTCCCAAATCATTGGCTTTCGTCATTTTCATTAGTATTGTGCCATTTTTGGCATTGTCGACAGAAATAGGGTTTTTATGGCGAGTGAAGCTGATGGCGCCACATTTTTTGACATTTATTTGAAGGTCAAGTTGTGCACAATAAACATCTAGACGATTTAAATCTTCTTGCATGAGGATACAGTCGTTGGTGCACGTGACAGTAGAAAATATTTTCATGTCATCTGCGTAATAAAAACATTTTCCATTGTCATTGATATAAATGTTATAGAGTAATGGTCTCAATAAGGATCCTTGAGGCACTCCCGACGGTACCGTTACACAATTTAATTTATAGCCACCAACAACTACTTGATTGTGGTTTGCTATATAGGACGAAAGCCATCTAAGGGGGTCTCCGTGTACTCCGATTTGTGAAAGTTTGAACTATAAGATATCATGATATACTAAATCAAAAGTGTTGTTATAGTCTGTATATATTGCATCTACCTGTATGCGCTGATCCATTTTGTCTTGTGAGAATTCGGTGAACGCCGTTAAGTTAGTGGTTGTAGATTTTCCCCTTACAAATCCACGTTGGTTGATATTGCTTGACGATGTCAAGGCAGCAAATATCAAATATCGAAGTATTTGTCACTATTCCCTCTTAGACGCTGAAGATCTATCAAATTATCGACCAGTCTCAAATCTTCCATTTATATCTAAAACTGCTGCACAGATAGTATGTCAATTAAATTCAAATAAACTGTTAACTAAATACCAATCTGCATACAGAAGGTTTCACTCAACAGAAACTGGTTTACTACGATTTTTATCGGATATAACTCTCGCCATCGAGTCGTGTAAACTGGCACTTCTTTCAGTTTTAGACATGAGTGCTGCTTTTGACACGATTGACCACGATTTTCTTATCACACGTTTAGAAGAATCCTTTGGTTTAAACTGTGGCGTTAAGAATTGGCTGTTCGGAGTTAGGCATACGGGTCACGGGAATTCGTAAAATTAAGAATAAGGGTGTTTTACTTAATACGGCAACCGAAGGAGAACAGGAAAAGTTGCTAAATGCCCCTTGTTTTAAAAATTCGAGTACACTTAAGGCCCGACTACCCACCAAACAACTCCTGAGGCTGATATTTTTCAATGTACCCCGAGACCTAACTGATGATGACTTTTTGAAGATCGTCACGGGCGTTCCTAATATCCTAGACATTGAGGAAACAATGGTGAGCTGCAAATACCTATCGATCACTGAGACGTGGCATGAAAACTACGACTCCACCTCCATAAAAAAATTGCGAGCTCTTGGCTATACGGTCGTGGAACAGGCAAGACGGAAATCACCGGATGACCCCAAAAACGAATAAATCTCCTTTATCAATCATGGAGGGGTGGCAATTATTTGTCGTCAAGGACTACGTATATCAAAAAAAAAGTATCGGGGATTACCAAACTTTTGAATCTCTGGGGTGTTGTATTTCTTCAGCAGGAGCGTCTTTTACCCTAATTACAATCTACCGTCCGGGGTCAAAGACTATCACTGAGGAATTTTTCAACGAATTTGCTCAACTTTTGGAGCCGGTAAACACCCTGCCGGGTGCACTTATTATAACAGACGGTAACGGGATAAAATTTATTTATATCCTAGAGTGCTACGGATGTTAGCAATGGGTAGATAGTCCGACTCATAATGCTGGTGGAATACTTGATGTTTTCATATCGAGAAATACTGATCCAACCCTCATAACGGAAGTCATAGACGTGGGACTCTCGGACCATAAACTCGTGCTTACGGAGGTAGAGTTCAACCCTCCCAAACCAGTCTACAAAACGAAAACGACCAGAGCGTGGCGAAAGTTTGACTTTGACCTGTTCGAGGAAGACCTGAAGTCATCCATCCTTGTCAAACACGACTTTGCTAGGAATGCCATTTCTACATCCGGCCTAGTAGAAATTTATAATGATACCTTAACCGCCATCATAAACAAATACGCACCCTTTTCTACCAAAACCTGCGCTGTTCGCAAATCGGATTCCTGGTTTGATACAGAATGCCGCGAAAAGAAGAGGACCATGCGCTGACTTGAGCGGATTTTCAGGCGCGGAAAGTTAACCAGTCAAAGGGAGGCTTGGGTTAATGCGCAAGATGAATACAGGGACGAAATTCGGAGAAAAGGATCGGAGTACTGGACATCGAAGATTGAGAGTGAAGATTCTGACCCCCAACGACTTTGGAACTCGCTCAAAACTGTCATGGGTGAGTCAGAAAATTCAACTACAGCTGCGCTAAGTCCGAAAGATTTTTCTGACTTTTTCCTAGAAAAGATCCAAAACATCCAAGCCACGACAGCGTCAGCACCTCCACCTACATTCACCACCTACAACCGCGAATCTTTGATAAAATTCACACACACAACATCGGCAGAAGTCACAAAAATTGTGTCTAGTTCTCTAAATAAACAATGTGGATTAGACCCGATTCCGACGTGGCTTCTCAAAAAATGTCTTAAACATGTTGTGCCCTTCCTAGTGTTCCTCTACAACAAAACTTTCGACTTAGGCGAGATGCTGAAGATTTGGGTAATTATCGCCCCGTGTCAAATCTTCCATTTATTTCAAAAGTCCTGGAAAAAATTGTGATCAGGCAGATTACCGCCCATCTGGCGAAAAATAAACTGCTTTCAAAATACCAGTCAGCTTATAGGAAGCACCATTCTACAGAGACTGGATTATTGCGCGTGTTGTCAGATTTGATGCTTGCAAACGAGTCAGGTAAGCTAGCTTTGCTATCATTATTAGATTTGATTGCAGCATTTGACACCATCGATCATAATATCTTGATCGACAGACTGGAAAAGACTTTTGGACTGGGTGGCAAAATCATTCAGTGGATTAAATCCTACCTCTGTGGCCGAACCCAATCTGTACAAGCGAGTGGTAAAAACTCTCCCTTTGTAACCCTTACTTCTGGAGTCCCCCAGGGTTCAGTGCTGGGACCCCTACTTTTTATTTTGTTCAACGATGTTACCAAAATAATAGAATCATTCGGACTTCTTTCCCATTGATATGCTGACGATCAGCAAATCTACTTCTATTGTGCACCGAATTAGAAAGACAAATTTAAGGGAAATTACTGTCAAATGCATTGCCGCCATTAAAAAATGGATGTCTTCGAACAAATTAAGATTAAATCCATCCAAAACAGAATTTCTTTGGACAGCAACAAAAAAGCGCCGATCAATGTTAGATAAATCTCCTCTCACTACTTCGGGCTGTAACATCATCCCTAAAACAGGCGTTAAACTTCTAGGTGTGCATCTAGATGCAGATATATCACTCAAATCCCAGAATAACAAGACAGTAAACGCAGGTTTCTTTCACCTGCGCCAAATCAAATCAATACGGAGAAATATTCCAGCTAATGGCACAAAGATGCTGGTAAATTCTTACGTTGTTTCTCGACTTGATTACTGCAACGGCATATACGCAAGTCTCCCCAAAATATATACTGACAGACTTTAGTCAGTTTTCAATGCTGCAGCAAGGCTGATAACCGGCGTTTCCAAATACTCCCACATATCTCAACATCTGCGGAATCTTCATAGGCTTAAGTGTCCTGAGAGGATCCATTTTAAACTATGCTGGATGGTCTTTAAGGCGATACACGACATGGCACCACCCTACTTGGCGGAACTATGCACTTCAAACGATGTCAACATTAGGCAATTATCTCTTCGATCAGCGTCTTCAACGGCCATAAGAAGACTCTCATTACCTAAACGCAATCCCAATACCATTTTCGGAGACCGAGCTTTTGCGGTGGCAGGCCCAACAGCCTGGAACAAACTCCCTTCACATTTGCGAAAAATCGACAGCTCTACTGAATTCAGATCAAAACTAAAGACTCATATTTTTAAATTATCGTTTCCAGAATAACGGCCCCATTGGTCTAATGGTGTTTTCGAGTACTCAGTCCAAGAGAATTACTTATATTCCTATTTACCTTTTACCGCCCAGACTACGTTCTTTAATTTCAATAAAAATTATTACACTTTTGTGTGCTTTACCACTGACAGCACGAGCAATAATCATACAGGTATTTATATTATTATAAATAGGTATCTTAGTTGTAAGACTCTAGTTTTAAGCCATAGTTGTACGTCATTTTGCAGTATTGTATACAAAATATGCACTTGGTCATAGATATGTATTAGTTTTAAATAGGTACTAGGTTTATATTTATTCTAGTTATGCCTACTTAAGTTTAAATTGTCACTAACTATAACTTTTAGTTGGTAAGTGACTACCTATAAGCCATAGATGTAAGTCACTCATTATAAGTCTCGGTAGTTAGTCCCTAGCCATAAGTCTTACTTATAAGCCATTAGTAATAAAGTTTAGCTGTAAGGTATTGGTTGTATATGTTATTTAATTAATTGTAAAGCGCCCTTGAGGTGATTTCCCCACGAAAACGGCGCTATAGAAGTAATCCAATTATTATTATTATAAATTAAATCACCTGGCCGGCGCTCGCACAGGAACTACTTGTCATCTCGTCGGTGAGATGCTCGCTACTCCACACAAACTGCTTGTGGAACAGGAGAAAGTCTTTGCCAACTGGACTGTATGCCGCGTCAGGGATTTTATTGGCCTTACCGTCTGCACTAAGTGTCAAATGATTGGACACTCCTATATATGGACACTGTGCAGGAGAATATCATTTAAGCGAGTCTTGTCCAAATGCCACAGTCAAACCAGTATGTGCTACCTGCACCAGATTCGGAAAGCCCGCTACTCGCTCGACTGAAGACAGAGATAACTGCCCGGCCTGCAAAGCAGCACTAAAAAAGGACCTTGAAACGATCGATTATGGAGTCTAAAATACGTGAACGTAAACACAGACAAATCAAAGATTATATGCCAATACAAAACAGTTTACGAATCATGTACCTTAACGCGAGAAGCATCAGGAATAAAATCGACGAGATCGAAGAAACTTTAAAGAATATTACCCCCACTGTACATGTTCTTGCCATATCCGAAACCCGGTTGGAAAATGGTGAGGAGCTTTTCTTCAACATCGACGGTTACCATAGTGCCTTTGCGTCTCGCATCAATGGAAGAGGGGGAGGGGTGGCTATCTACAATCACCATTTATTAAACGCTACAGCTATTGAAAAGACTTGTACTGAAAACTCCGCAACCGAAATTTTAAACCATTAAATGTTTATGTTATTTACAGAAAACCTACTTCAAACATAGATGACTTCCTAGAATCTCTTGAAAACACTTTAAATAATTGCAAACATGATACTCTTATTATTGGTCACTTCAATATTGACATTGTTCATAAAAATAATACATCCCTTAAATACATCAACACACTAGATTCATACAACTATTTTATGTGCAACACATTTCATCCCACGCGAGTAACAGATACCTCTTCTTCTCTAATAGATCATATAATTTCAAACAGACTAAATATTTCCTCAACTATCTCAGATATAGATAACTGTCTAAGTGACCATAATATTTTGATATTAGATTATGAAAATAGCTTGAAGCATTAAACTAATAATAGAGTACCATATTCTCCAAACACCAAGACCGATAAAAACATGTTAAAAGTATATCTTGAATACAACAAATTTCCACACGAAACCACCTTTAATGTTAATGAAAACTTTAGTCATTTTAATGAATACATCAAAACAGCAAGAGAATTGTATCAGCTCAAATCTGGTTTAAGAATAGGCGACCGCCAGCGAGGCAATACGCCATGGTTTGATGCAAAACTGAATGCACTTATCAAACAGCATAATAATACGTTCAAACTCTGGAAACAGGATCAGCACAATGATATGCTTACCGCACTGAGGAACAAAATAAGAAATTCTGTTACCAACTATAGAAGGTATGCAAAAACTAAATACTACACTGCTGTATTTAAAGAAAACTTGCATAATCCACGACAGACCTGGAAAACAATCAATAAAATTCTTACAAATAGTTCGACTTCTCCGAAAAACGAAATTGAATGTCTTGTCATTAAGGATGAAGAAATAAAACATCCCACCCAAATAGCTTCAGCTTTTAACGATTTCTTTATATCAGTTGGTGAAAATTTAGCAGCTACAATCACATTATACCCAGATGATATAATCACTATATACACGGATCGGAAGGCAGCACAGTCCTTATACATGGCAAAAACGAATAAATTAGAGGTTCTCAGTATCATTACTCAACTTAAGTCCAATGCAATGATGGCGTTACACCTGCACACCTCAACTTTTGCAAAGACGTACTAGCTGACCACCTCGTTTTTCTTATTAATCAAACCCTGTATAGTGGAATTTTCCCAGATCAATCAAAAATCGTTCCAATCCACAAAGATAAGTGCAAAAAAAATCCATCTAACTATCGCCCTATATCCATTCTTTCAGTATTCTCTAAAATATTTGAAAACGTTATTAAACTTAGACTCACAAAATTCCTTCTATCCAACAATTTACTTACATCTCAGCAGTATGGATTCAGAAAAAACTCCAACACAAAATGTGCTTCCTTTGGCTTTGTATATTCTTTCCAAAAGTATTTAGATCAGGGTGAACATGCTGCAGGCTTATTCATAGATTTAAAGAAGGCTTTCAATACGGTAGATCATGCGATCTTACTAAAGAAACTGGAACACTTAGGCATAGTAGGTACTCCCCTAAAGTTATTACGCAGCTACCTCTCCGACAGACGGTGTCAGACTTTTGTTGGAAAGGCGTCAAGCAGCATGGGAACGATAACCTGTGGTGTGACACAAAGCTCCGTTCTTGGGCCATTATTATTCCTGATTTATATAAATGACATAGTTAAATGGGGAATAAAGGGTACTATTCAACTCTACGCAGATGATGTAGCTTGCCTCTCAAACTAGCTACGAAACAATAAGCTAAGTTTTAATTTAAAAAAAAAACACATTACATTTTGTTTGGAAACAAAAACAATATAAGTCTGAACATAAATCTTGGTAATAACCGCCTCGAAAAAGCTGGTGTTACAAAATATCTTGGCCTATTCATCGACTAGCAACTCACGTGGAATCATCATTTTAAACATGTTTTATCTAAAATTATCCCCATAACTGATGTTTTATATAGACTCCGCGGGTTACTTCCTACCCCTCTATTAAGATCAATCTACCACGCAATGATTCACTCACATTTAATATATCTTTCCGGGATCTGGGGTTTTGCTACAAAAAAAAAATGATTTCAGAGATCCAAGTCATTCAAAATAGAGCCCTACGAAATATATTTTTGTTTGCCATGGGACACACACGTCAAAGACAGAAACAGAAACTCACAAATACTTCCGTTTAATATCATTCCCACCTGCGAAATTACAAACACCATCTTGCATGTAATTTAACACTCAGCACATACTAACACCACACTCAATTACAATCACGACGTACACCAACACAACACAAGAAGTCACAACAAACTACACATACCAAAAATACACTCAACAAAATATGGCCTAAAATCTTTAGAATACACAGCTTATTACACAATACAATAAACTACCCAACGCTATAAAAATGCAAGACAATGTGAAGGGTCTCAGAGTAAGATGATTAAACTCTATTTTATGGAGGAATACCTTAAGGATTAATGTTGTGATGTGTCTCCGTAATGAGTGTAACTATGTGATGTGCCAGTGATGTGTTTATTTATAATAAGTGTCTCTGTACAATCATATTATAATGTACCAGTGATGCCTTTATTACAAATGCAAAATATGTGTTGTAAATATTGTTTATGTACTGTGAAGATTAATTATGTATTTTAAATATTATGTGTATTTCTAAAAACTGTACTGTAGATTCTGCATTTAATCCCGCAATGAGTTTCTTAACTTTTGGGAATGCAATGCAAATTGTATTGTATACTTTAAAAAAATAAAGATGTGTTGGTCCTTAAGGGAGGTAAACACAGCATGTGTGATGATTAGATCCCTCGGATTCTAATGTTATCCAGGCGTCCCCAGCGCGCAAAACCCACCCTGGGCGCTCGCGAGCTACCAGCTCACGACCAACAGCGAGTAAGACACCCCCGCCTAAGCGCTGACCTGTGCGTGTGTAGTCTCGGTCTTGGTAGCGATCGTCAAAGAGTTCTTCATTGCCGATACCATCGACGAGCCACGATTCCGACAGAGCGATGTCATCAAATTCGTTCGAACTGACAGCATTCAACAACCTGTTAGTTTTAGTGCGTGGCCCTCTTACGTTTTGGTAGTAAATATTTAAAGTCATTAGTTGAACCTAGTGAATCTATATTTAAGCACAGGATTGCATTCGATTTGTTTACATACTCGTACTTTATTATTAACGCATTTATTTTTATTGTTATTTTGTTTTGTTTTTGTTTTTGTTTTTTCTTTTTCTTTTGTTTTTGTTTTTGTTTTTGTTTTTGTTTTTGTTTTTGTTTTTGTTTTTTTTTTTTTTTTTTGTTTGATTTTTTATTTATTTATTTTAATTATTTAAAAAAAAATATATATATATTTTTAATATTTTTTTAATTGTTATGTTAATACAATCCTAAAAGCCTTTTTAAAATTGTGTATATACGAGTACATCAGCAAAAATGGAGTAAAATCATTTTTTGCTGTTTTATTTTTGATTTCTATTATTTGTTTAAAAATTTCACAGAAACTGTATTAAACTATATGAAAAAACCAATTCGTACTACTCGGGCAACTAGAGGGCGCTAGTGTAGCATTTTCCCATAAAATGCCAAGAGATGGAGATTTAAGAGTATTTGGTATAATGTCAAGCCACAAAGTGAAGAATAATATAAAAAAGCGCCGAACTTTAGAGTAATATATTTTTTAAATGAATTAGGTATTACATAGACAAAATATAAATGGTTAGAATAGTGCAGATACAAGATGGGATTAGTTTTAAATTATCTTTGTCAGCGATCGTCATAAGCAGGCATGTGCATGTGCCTAGTGTGGAAGTCACTACGTTCAAAAAATCTATAAAGACAGTGAATAAAGAAATTAATGTTAGTAATTTGGAAGTGTTTTCATTATTTTCTTACGTATTGTCTCTTACTAATTTTTCTTTGCTTTTTACACGTTATTTATGTTGTCTATTAAAATACGGGAATTATCGAGACGTATGAACTTCACTAACAAAATGGGATTACCTTTTCAGACCTGATTTGAAACTAGCAGTAATAAAACATATTTGTTGCTTGAATTTATTTGTTGTATTTTTTTAATACGATAATTTCCTTCGAAAGGACATTAGATGTCTAAGTAATCTTTAAAATCCCAGCGGGGCGTTTAATCAAATAAAAAAAAAAGAAAATGAAATCTTAAATATATTTATTTTCAAATATGCGCACGGTACGAAAGGGTTAAAATTAATTTTGAACTATGGTTCCATTCATTTCTTTATTTTCGTTTAATATGCCTATGTGGTCTATGCCATATTGAGTGACCTCCCAGGTAAGTACGAGTATGTTTTTGTATCTGTTCATAATAATAATATAATAATAATGTTTTATTTCAGCAGAACAAAGCGGTGAGTGCAATACTCTGTCTGCCATATAAAAAGAATACATTTTAAGAATAGAAAATTACACATTGTAGAAATATAATATAAAAACAAAAAATAAAAAATAAAAAATAAATTAAATTAAAATAACATATTAACACTTATGCTACAATGGCCTGAGGGAAGTTCTCCATCTACGATGTAGGGGCGCGCCATGCCACTGGGCGACGGCCTGGACAAGAGTGTTTTCCGATCTCCGGTAGCGCTGACTCGTCCCGGCGCATCAAAGCAGCGAACCCATGCACCCTTCCCTCTGCGAACATCTGCGAGGCGCTGCATCTCCAAGGGAGGCCGAACAGCGCCCTGTAAGCATGGTTATATTGCACTCGGAGTGTGTCCATGACGCTTTGTGTGTATCTAGTCCATAGTTCGCTAGTGTAAAAGCTCATGCAGTATGTCTGGAATAGTTGCTTTTTTACCGGAGAACTGCACCTATTAAATCTTCTGGCGAGCATGTTGGCGCGTACGCACAGCGCTCTTCTTTGGCGTTCTATGTCATTTTTATCATTTAGGTCATCAGTGATGACATGCCCCAAGTATTTGATTTTGCTGCAGATTTCAAGATTGGCTCCGCCGAGACGTATGGGCGGAATGACAGCAGGACCCGTATTTGCTTTGAAAATCAGCAGTGATGATTTTTTTGCATTATACATTAGCCCGTGACTAATAACGTACGATTCACATATGTCTAGAAGTTTTCTCATAGCTCTTACCGATGGGGCAAGTATGACCATGTCATCTGCATAGCTGATATTGTTCATGCATACCCCAGCAATGTGGCATCCGATTCTTGTTTCCTTCAGAGTTTTGCTAAGTTCATCCATGTATACATTGAACAGCACTGGGGACATTGAGCCTCCTTGTCTAACGCCGCACTTTAATTGAGCTGCTTCTGATAGGCTGTCATTCCATCTGATGAAGTTTCCCTGTTGGTTGTACCATGTACTTAATATATTAACAATTTGCGGTGGTACTTGTCGTTCGGTCAGTTTTTCCCACAACTTATTATGACTAACCCTGTCAAAAGCTTTGCTCAAGTCTAGGAAGCATGCGTATACCGTTGTTTTTCTGGCTTTATAATATTCAATTGTTTGTTTCATACTATATATGGCTGTATCAGTAGAGCATCCAGCTTTGAAGCCCATTTGGGAGTCCTCTGTATTGAGCTTGTCTTCGGTTAACTGTAAGATGACTTTTTCAAAGATTCTTGTAGTTATTGTGGCAAGAGATATGGGCCTGTAATTAACGGATGATGTCAGGTTTAATCGACGGCTTTTGGGGATCGGTATTATTATGGTTTTAGACATTTCTGTCGGAATGTGTCCGAGTCCGATCATAGCGGTGAAGAGAGAGGCCAGCAGAGTTGTTACGTACCCCCCCGCATGTTTTACGTGTTCTATGACAAGTCCATCGTGACCTGCAGATTTACCTCCTGCCATGTTGCGTATTGCTCGTTGGATTATCTCAGGTAAGATGACTATGGACGGCTGCTGTTCCGGTTGATTTGTTGGCGCATCAATCTGTTTATCCATTATTTGCGGTTGAACTGGTGTGGAGCAAAAAGTATTCCTGAAAACTTCAGCTATATCTTTATTTTCAGATTTTCCATCAATATGGCTCGGTGCGGTATGTTTTGCTTTCAATACAGTATTGGTTTTGTTCCAGAAAGACGAAAAGTTCTTGCATTGAAAGCTGTTTGCTATTTTATCCATTTTATTCTGTTCGAATTTCCTTTGACACTTCTTATATTCTTTCTTAAAGAGCGATCTACATTGTTTTAGAGCTTCCATGATAGGACCATCAGTAGGTCGTCCATTCTGCAGCCATTTTATGTGTGCATTTCTCGATGTTTCATAATGTAAGGAAACCTGCTCATTCCAACCAGCTATAGCCTTCCATTTTCGCCCTTTTGTAGGCTTCCTCCCTGTATTAAATGCAGACATTGCTGAGGTACGTAATACTTGTACAATGTTTTTATATAGGTCATCTATTTGGGCTGCATTTACCATGGTGCTGTCATGAGTTTCTGTGTCGGTTCCACAAATTATCTCAAGTTGACCTATGGCTAATTGTGCATATCTGGAGTAGGACTCCACTTGTGCTTGACTTTTGGGCCGCCATCGGCATGGATCCTCCACTATTGTACAACAACTAGAAGTATATGTAGGTAGCCCAATAGTTCCTAGAGTAGTGTGCATCGGTCTATGATCAGACCAGTCGGAATTGTAGTCAATATGCATATCTTCAATTGTATTGCGTACTGCCTGAGTTACGAGACAATGGTCGAGCCACTTAGTTGTATTATGTGCATCGCTTACATATGTGTACGAGTCAGGCGGGAGTATGTCAACATCTGCAATTTGTAGGTTATATTCTGAGCAGAATGATTTAAGTTCACGCCCAAAAGGCGAATTCATATTGGCATTAAAGTCTCCCAGAATTATACAATTAGGGTTGTCTCTTTCCTCGATTATCGTGTGCAATTTCGATAGACAGGATAAATATTCTGGTAAATTATCAGTGTTGTCCACTGGCATGTATACACACATGACAAGTAATGTTCCAGTATTTAGTGTGATATCAATCGCTATTATTCGGGGAGTTTTACAGTCGATCGTCACTGCCTTGAATGATCTCTTCCATAGTATAGCTAGTCCGCCATATGGTCGTCCTCTCAGTGGACCGCTAGAGATGTCTACCGCTGAACTCCCATAGCTCGTGAATTCAGGGTGAATTTCGTTGAGAAAATCTAAATCAGTTGGTAAAAGCCACGTCTCTTGTAATAAAATGTAATAAGATCTTGTAATAAGATACACCCTAGCAATTAGTATTTGTGCAGCGCCCTTGAGGTGATTTCTCACAAAAGCGGCGCTATATAAGTCATCCAAGTATTATTATTATTATTCATATATTAATCTACTTCAACCAACAAAAATCAATTCGTGTGAACCAAACACGATGACTATTTTTAAAAGCATAATTTTAGACAAAGAAACGAAACCAGTTGGTTAATTATTTCCCACAAACAAAAAATTGATATTTCCGTTTACGTTCGAATATTCCGTTTTCTCAAAATAATCTTATTATCTTGCTAAACGTTTGAACACCTTTAACAAAGTTATATAACATCTTCTGGCAATTGTTCTTACCGAATGATGGTAACTAACGCTCGACTGACTTTGTTATAGTTTTTAAATGGTAACCGCATAAATTACCTACCTACCCAGTACTCACTAGCGACTAGTGAATACTGGGTAGCGATGAGTCGTTCATGAACGAGCCGTTCATTTGTGCCGGCTCATTTTGATGAGCCGTGATCGTACGACTCCTGGTAAACCGTACCTCTTCTCAATTAAACTGTAACTCTTTGGAAAATCTTGGAACCACTTAAGAAAGATTGTTTATTTATCTAAAAAGATAAAGATTTCTCAGATGTTCGATAGTATTTTTACGCATTTCTGCGATGACGCATTTTTAAATAATGTCATTTGTTCTAATTCGTTTATATAAAATCATCGTATACGTGTCTAACCTCTTCAAAGCTAAATTATGCCCACTGTGGGACTTGAAATTAATATTTGGTGCCATGGCGCATCTTAAATCATATGTTTTCAATGCTTCATACATTCGTTTTTAGAGATAAGAATAATTACCCCATTTATACTTGTGTAGGCACTGTACAGTACGTGAACAGCGCCTAACAGTCTGGCATCTGGACATTTTGTACCTCGCTGGAAGCTGGGAGTCGTATGAACTGGGGTATAAGCTCATGAACTGGGAGTGGACTCTTAACATGTGTCGGCTCGTAAATGAGCCGTCATTCAATTGAGTCGTACGAAAATATTGTGCTGGTACCGTGACTACCGCTCTTAACAAAATGAGTCATGAGCCATAGCTACTCACTAGTGACTTGTGGGTACTGGGAAGACTCTTGGGAATTTCTGAGTTTAGTAACTCCGGTGAAAGTTATGCCTTACTTTGGAAGATTCCTTTTTTGTTCTCTTATTCTTGTATTGAATTATTACCGTAAAGCTTTTACCTTTTTACGGTCGTTGGTGATTAGATTCTTCGGTACAGAAAATCAATTCCATTTAACAATAATTGATTCTTGTTTTTTTTTCCAATGTGTATATTTTATTTGTTTTCTCTCTTGATTTGAGTCGTAGATCTAAATGAGATTTTTCTTCCCTTCATTGAACATTTAAAGAATTCATCACACGTAAAAAATCCTTTTACAAGACAAGGCAAATTTTGCTTTTCATCGTTCATGCGTGCTAAAAATATGTCTTAATGTACATAAAGGACGCGGGAAGAATTCCTTTTCAGGGTATGAGCACATCGCACTAATGGCGCGCCCTATCGCGGAGTAACGTAATATCGCCAAACATGGCGTGTTAGTTCACCACCATTCACGATCTGTCGATGTTTTCTTATTCAGATCTACAAATCACCATTAGCTATTTACATTTCGCTCCTATTCCACCAACAAGGAAATCTTACAACTGTGTATGTGCATTATCTGGGTATCGGTATCGGTATCGGTATACACAGTTTATCTTTACGTTTTATAAATACGATGAAAAAACCATATCTTTGCGTAGGGATAAATGGATTCAATGGATTCAGTGTGAGATTTTGTGTGCAGTTGAATCAGTTAAAAATAAACAAACACATAAATTATAAAGAGGTTCCCAAATTGACATAATTTGTTAATTTATGTACTCGTACAAGTAAACCATATTATGGTGTATTTTGCTATATTTCACCAATTCATTAGTTAATTTGCCTGATGTCACTATTGAAATTTTTATCTGGTAACGTAGTATGTTGTTTGACGACCTCCATGGTCGAGGGGTAAGGTTCTCGACTACAAATCCGAAGGTCGCGGGTTCAAATACCGGCGTGCGCAAGTAAATTTTATTTAATTAATTTGTGCTGTTCCACAATTAATTCATTTAAAAATAATATATAGTATATTTGCGCACGTTCCAGTGTGGAAGATACTCTTAGTATCGCCCTGGTGAAAGACCACCATTCAAAATTTAAACATGGCTTGAAATGGCTTTTAGCCGTGTTTGGTGACCAGATCTGAATAGCCAGGTATTTCCCCACCTTCCTCTTCCCTCCTTCCCCTCCTTACCTTCAGCCTCACAACATTCCCCAATTGGGGATGCCATAGTCTCACTGGCTCCAGACGGTTGGGAGCAGTTGGTACTCTTGTGCGGTATTCATATAAAAAAAAATTATTTTATTCAATTTCGAAAATAATGTGTTTATAGTGTGACAAAAATTATTCCCGATGCGGAAAGCATCGCTTTCATAACATGTTGATATGTATATATTAATGAAGTAGTGATTACAAAGTAATTTTAATTTTTTTTTCATATGAATCCGTAACTTGGTTATGTCAAATTATAATTAAAAAAATAAAACAAAGTTATTGTTTTATTTTTTAAATTTTTAATTCGTTTAATAAGTATTATTTTTAATTCTCTTTGTAACAATAATAAATTTTATTAATAAATTAATAAGAATTACTTTTTTTACACTTTGTTTTTAAACAGTGTTGTAAACACAGTGTAAAAGTGTAAAAACAGTGTAAAAGTGTAAATTGTAAAAGTTTAAACACACTGTGACCGTGTAAACACAGTGTAAAAGTGTAAACACGGTGTAGAAACGGTGGTGTAAACAACGTAATTCTTAATATGATTTTTTTTAAATTAAAAAACCAGAACACTTGTATACAAAATAATCTAAAATAAAACAATTGCTTTGTTCATGAAATTTATCTATTTTATTACGACTGATAGGTTTCTGTTACCTCAAGCATCATCAGGATATAAAATTAAAGTACTATGTACTTCTATATGTACTTATTCGTACATATAGAATGAGAAAACATAACAGAATAAAAGGAACAGTGAGATAGCATGAAATTAAAATTTCTCATAATAACAGAGAGAAAGTGACCGATGTGTAGATAATGGGTTACCATATTATATCTAAAGAGACAAAGCGTTACCTGAACAGGTGATTAAGGGATAATGGGAAATTTAATGAGTTTCTGGAAAACTACCTAATATTTGGCTATCGGATGCATTTGATTGATTATTAACAATTCGGCTTTTGGGCATGGCTACATAACGAAATCATGTTCAGTTAGTAGCCGCGTTCCTGTCATGAGCTAAAGGGCTTACAATTTGGAACAAGGCGCCATATTGTTATTTCAATTAACCAAGGAAAGGAAAAGGGATAAACATTTGGTTATAAGCAATTTACTAAAATTACTTTTTGTACTTACTGAATAAAATATATTTAATATGTTATTAACTATTTGCTGTGCCCTCTTCGGGCTGTATTCACGAGTTTCGTCGTCGGATCATAAAGCTAAGTGATACGTAACTCAATCTTATCAATATTACTCAATAATATATATTTTTTTTTAATACTCAATTTTGAAAGCATTTTTTCCCCATACCACCAACCAGTACCTGTCAAACACGTATACATAATTGTTTACTCTATAATATTTGCTTTGCTTATCTTTTTATACTTAATTATAATACTTTATTCTAGATATGTTATATTGCCATACTATGTCAATACTAGTTTTTTTCCATTTTATTTTTGTATAATGGCACTTAATATGAACTAAACTTGCCAATTTGACTGTCCTAAAACGGGATTTGTTCCCAGTCGGACAGTCAAAGTTTTCTTACGTTTTATTGTTTAATAATGTGTGTGTTCCAAATAAATAAATTATGTGATTTTTTTCTAATGAATATCTTTAAACAAGCAGACGTATTAAAAATAGGAAAAAACAGTTTAAACTCGGTTGCAGCATCTACTACTCTACAATGTAAGTTTGTAATTTCCACCTGAATTCGTCAGTATAGTCGTAAATGTTGATGTTTCTTGCTTTGTGACTTTTAAATTAAATTACATTTAGTGTATGAATGCCGAAGAAGCGGAGCTATTATTTATCAAGCAATTCCAGCCAGAAGATGAATCCTCCATTCTTTACACCCCTTCAATGCACAGCCTCCCCCCCCCCCCCTCACCTTCACCGTAATCCTATTAGAATATTAAAGCAAGGAGTAACCACTCTACGTGCTAACAGGCCGGCATCCACCCTAATAGCTTTTCAGGTGTAAAGAAAATTCTCTGAATATTTAATG
This sequence comes from Halesus radiatus, assembly GCA_022606495.2. Taxonomy (NCBI): domain Eukaryota; kingdom Metazoa; phylum Arthropoda; class Insecta; order Trichoptera; family Limnephilidae; genus Halesus; species Halesus radiatus. The sequence continues at coordinate 76,234 of JAHDVE020009006.1, forward strand.
AAATTAAACATAGCCATTTAATTTCTCGTAGCTTCGAGGGGAGTGGGGGTTGTGCGTTAAACTCATTTGTCCTTACTTAAAGTATTAAGCTTAAATGTGTAATGATTCTCTTCCTTATTGGTTTCTCTAAGTTGGAATATCAAATCTTTGTTAGTGCTAACTGGACTATCGAGTTAAAACCTTTTTGCAGTTGCGTACTTTTCGTCCTACGCGCGGTATATCTAAAGGAGCGTATTCACACGAAGAATGGGATTCTCAGATGGTTCGGATGTTTGGAACGCATAGAGCGGATGGAGGGAGGAAAATAATAGAAGGCTACAATTATTAGATTTAATTATAATGCCACTTAGTGAGGAGAATATTTATATAATTCACCAATACGGGTTTGTCTGGCATTTAATGGTAACATTTACTACACATATTTCATTCTGCTGCAATAATTATTATAATACTATATTCATTTTCCCACTAAGGGTTGGTTGGTAGAATTTGCCACGAGGCAATAAATCCGCCCATAAAAGTATGCAGAAGTTTATGTACACAAGAAATCAGAAGGACTAAAGGATTATATTAAAGAAATTTGGAACATTTTACTCACCCTATGTCTACCTCAAACACTGGCATAAAACAACTTAATATTGATTGGGCAACTATTGACTTGAAAAATTCAAAAAAAAAAATCCTAAACCACGTCAATAATGTTTTCATCAGTGTTGGTGATAAACTAGCAAAAAAATCTCCTGGGATTCTTATACAAAACTGCAATTAAACATCTGCCCAACCTGTACTAATAAATTAAATTTGTAAACTGCATCAAAAGAGGATATTGAGAATACTATTAACTCTATAAAAAAACTCAAAATCTGCCACCGTGGATGGATAAACACTTATTAATGAACTGCTAGAACCTGTTTCTTACATAATTAACCACAGCATATCACAGGAAAATCTTCCGTAACAACTGAAACAGGGACTTGTTTTACCGATACGCTAATAATAAACTTGTTTATTATTACAATAATTCTTAACTAACTTTTAATGTTTGAAAAAATAATTCCAGATAATGAAAAAATTATCGGGAAAGCACTCACTTACTATCAGAAAATAAAGTAGGATTGTGATCTAATTAAAGTACCGCTAATAAAATTACTGCTGTCACGGTATTCATTGTTTCACGAATGTATTTCCTAGATCTTTCAAAAACATTTGATACGATCTTCCATGACAAAACCGATAGATAAATTATGTGCAATTAGAATAAGGGGAAAAGATTTAGATCTATTTCATAGTTACTTTTTTTTCATAGTTTCATAGAACGCAATGTGTTGAAATTCTTAACAAATTCAGTCAACCACTCCAAATTACCTTTGGTGTCCCCCAAGGAAGAGTTCTGGACCCAACTTTGTTTCTACTGTACACCAACGATCTTTGTAACCCAATATCGATTGCAAATCGTTAGTTTTGTAGATAATACTGTGCTACTCATTCAATCTGACGGTTGGTTAGACACATTAAAAATGGCTGAAAAATCACTAAGCACCGTAAAAAAATGGATAATTACATCATAACATTGTTGTACAGTAGCAGGAAAATATGAATTAGTCGTGTTAATTTATCAATAGTAATAGTATTAAAGAAAAGAAAAAAAATGAAAGGAAAGGAAATGAAAAGAAAAGAAAAGAAAAGAAAAGAAAATAAAAGAAAAGAAAAGAAACGCAAGGTTTGTGGAAAAAATAAAAGACAAAAAATCTAATAATGAATAGAAAATAAAAGACTGTTACAGTAGTTTGAGGTAATTTTTTAATTTATGTTAGAATTCATGGATATTTTCTATAATTTTAAGATTAGAAGGAAGATTGTTAAAAAAAATTATTTTGCTTTTAGGTGTTTTGCGTATGCTTGGTGATACCTTGCGGATATATTAAATTGTTATTTATTTAACTTTTTTTTTTTAAATTTGAATAATTGCATATTTTTTATAAATTCTATCTACTCTAGATTGAATATTTTAAAAAGGTTTTCAGTGGAAAATGTTGATTTTTTTTTTAAATTACCTTTATTATCAATCTTTGGATTATTTTAAGTGGACTTAAAATATTATCATATGTCCCCCCCAGCCAACAATTCCATGTTGTAAAATAGACTGAACAATTGCATAGTACACTCTTCTTAGGTTTTCTAGTCTAAGAATATTTCTTATTCTTATAAATTATTATTTATATATATATATATATATATATATATACATTTTCACTTTGTCTTCCGTAGTGTCCTTATACAGGTGTTATGCTAGTCGTGAAGTTTTGTTAACGAGTTTGTCTTCCGTAGTGTCCTTATACAGGTGTTATGCTAGTCGTGGAGTTTTGTTTAACGAGTTTGTCTTCCGTAGTGTCCTTATACAGGTGTTATGTCAGTCGTGGAGTTTTGTTTATCGAGTTTGTCTTCGGTAGTGGCCTTATACAGGTGTTATGCTAGTCGCGGAGTTTTGTTTAACGATTTTGTCTTCGGTAGTGGCCTTATACAGGTGTTATGCTAGTCGTGGAGTTTTGTTTAACGATTTTGTCTTCGGTAGTGGCCTTATACATTTGTTATGCTAGTCGTAGAGTTTTGTTTATGTTGTGTCTCGTTCTGTATGTATGTATAAACACACAACATACTTTCAGACTAGTTTAATTTTGTACCTGGATTATGCTCGCGTTAAGCGACACCGGTCGTAATAAATTATTGAATTTCGTGGTTATAAACAATGTAATTGTTTTATTTCACTATTAATGTTTAACTAGATGCGCGATTTGTAAAGCTCTATAATAATAATAATAATTGGATGACTTGTATAGCGCTTGTATGTTTGAACATAACTTTTCCAGAGAGTTAAAGACCATTTCTGTCTTCACAAACTTAAAGTAATTATATAAATAAATATTGGTTAAACGATATCGTTCCGTTTCCGGATTCTGTGCAACTTGGAAATAATTCAGTTACGTAGATTTATATCGCCAATGTTTCGCAATGTGTATTGCTGTCTAACCCGACTGATATTAACACACCATCGGAGCATTTCTCCGGGGCTATTTGCGGTCCGATTCCGATTATGTGCCACGACCGACTTAGACGTAACAGACTTAAAGGTCATTGCACATTGCACAAGCAGCCGAACTTTATTTCACTGATCGCTTTTTGCTGTATTCAAATTCTATTAAATTTTATTCGACATAGTATCGTTTTACCGGAATTAGATAATGAGGAGCCGTTAAATTAAGTCACTTTAAATTAACGATGCTGCTTTTCGTCAATTGTTTTCTTAATTCTTTTAAGTTTATCGATCTTCTTTCCAACGGTTGAATAGTCTTTTTACTAGAATCAATCAATTCCGTTGACTCGTGGACCATCAGGCTACGACAGCTATCCCGTTAACACTGAAATAGATCTGGGATGAAAGCACTAAGACTTGGGGCCCCGTCATTAGTAATAAGGACCCGGTGTTATTGTGCTTATTTTTGACAAAAGTGGTGATATTCTTTAGTTTAGAACAAAGGATGTTATTTCTCTAAATGTCATCTACTGAAATGTTGGCGCTGGTCAGTGGCGTGCGTTGCTCTGTGACTAAAGGCAGGCTGTGTGTACTTTTAAGTTAAGGTATAGTTTTTTTTATTGTGCGTTGAATAATTAATAATGATAATGTTACTATCATATCTTTTAATACATAAAACCAGCAATATGCCCATATTTTACATCAAACAATATAATAAACAACAACCAACATTATCTCGCGAAAATGATGATAAGAATGAAAAAGCAGTGAAAGGTCTAGAACGTATTACAAAGTAGGTGTATAAACTAACCTGTGCTGATGGTACATTGTTTTGGTACTTAATAAAGGGCATCATCACATTATCAGCCGGATATTAATGGTAAAACTTTAACTTGATTAATCTTGTCATTGAAAATGTGTATTTCATTGTTGTAGTAGTGTATAGTATTGTAATTTCTTAATATCCGCGGTAAAGGAGACAAATATCCCTTATTTGTGTGAAAGGCTTTAATATGTAAAATGTCTTTTATCCTCCTTGTACCTACATACTATGTATTAATAATTTATTTAGCCTATCTACGTAAGAAAATTCACATGTTTTTAATGATAGAAATCTCTGTAATTTTGTATTGTTTTCCAGTGTTACGTAAATATTTGTAAATTTCTTTGTGATTCACTATATTTCTGATGTTCGAATATCCTGGAAAGATACATTTTTTAATTTCGACTTTTTTTTTCGAAATTAGTAGTTATTTAAATATTTAATTGATTTTAACGCTCGTTTTTTCAAGGTAGGCATAGCTTATCAGCCTTTATGAACTGCACGCCACTGGCGCTGGTATATGTACGTAACAACAAGACGTTTGATTAAAACATGTTATCCTTTGATTTGCCATTTAAAAACGCATGTTAAAAGTTAGGAGTGCCAAGGTAATATAAAACATTTAATGCAATTCTTTTTTTTAATAATGCCAAGATTTGTATGAAAAACTTTCTTGTTGATTATTTATGAAACCGAATAATGACGAAATAGCGTAATACTTCGTTCTATGGCGCTCGCGAGTATTTCTATTCTCTGCTATTAAGTATGATTGTTACATTGTTGAGTATGAAATACACCAGTCTCGTGATTTCCTAATCTCTTTTACAAATATTCATTCTACTTAACATTTCATTGGTCGTTTCAAAGGTCACAGATCTCGTCTAATAATAATAATAGTAATAGTTGGATGATTTGTATAGCGCCGTTTTTGTGAAAAATCACCTCAAGGGCGCTGTACAAATATTTCTTAACTAATTATGTACTTGAACGCCGAAACAGCTGTCACAATAATAAAAACTAAAAATGGTTTCAGAACTTAATTATAACATTATTAAATTTCATTTACATTTTATTTAAAAATTATATTTTTACAAGTTTATATATTAATTGTTTTTGTATTTAATTCGTAGAACTCCATTTATGTTTTATTTTTTTTATTTAATGAAAATCAAATTAAATATTTTTATTATTATTTCTACCAATTGTAAGATCTAAAAAATATATTTTACCTTCGATCCGATCTTATGCTCAACTGTTAAGCAGATTTTATTATTAACGGTGTTGACCAAGTTAGTGAATATTTTAATTATTTTCTTACAAAATCGATTTTACCGATAATAAAGAATTATTTTTAAAAACCCGCCTAAATTAGAATTGGGTGGGAATAAATAAAATCATATAAATAAGTCGTCACAATGTGGATTAACGGCAGTTTGAAAATGGTCTTGAACGTCGAAAGAGCCGTCACAATAATAAAACACCGAAATGCTTGCAGAACTAAATAATAGCATTATTAATTTTGATTTACATTAAATAAAAGGTATTTGATACAAATAGGATGAACGAAGTATGTATGAAGAATGAGCTAATGATGAATGTAAATAAGTCCAAAGTCATGGTGTTTGAAAGAGAGAGTACGAAAACAGTGTGCAATATAGTTGTGAATGATGAATACTTGGAGCAAGTCGATGAGTTTGTGTATTTGGGAAGTATGTTTACGAGAGATGGAAAGACTGATAGGGATATTGAAAGAAGGTTGAATGTAGGAAACTCCATTAACGGAGGACTGAACTCGGTTGGCGCAAACAAAAAGTTTTTCAAGGAAGCGAAGCTAGCAGTCCACAATGGAGTGCTGATGCCAACCTTGATGTATGGCAGTGAGGCATGGAACTGGCAGAGGAAGGATGAAAGTAGACTGAATGCTGTAGAAATGAGATCTCTGAGACGAATGTGTGGTAAAACCATGTATGATCGAGTGAAAAATGTTGAGATTCGTAAAGAATGCAAGGCTGATGTAAGGGTAGTGAGCAAGATTAAGAAAGGGACGCTTAGATGGTTTGGGCATGTAGAGCGAATGAACGAAGAAAGGAGTGTAAGGAGAATATATGACTCGAATGTGAATGGAAGAAGAAGTCGGGGACGCCCGAGGAAGACATGGCACGATCAAGTGAATCAAATACTCGAGTCGGGCCATGTCAGAAGTCGGAATAACAGAAGAGAATGTATGAGGCGTTGTATAAATGTGAATGAAGCAAGAAGTGTATGCCAAGATCGAGTTGTTTGGCGGTTCGTCCTCTCTGCCTACCCCTGCGGGGAAACGGCGTGATGGTTAGTTAGTTAGTTAAATAAAAAAAAAATCATTTTAAAAATAAAGTTTGTGTACTTTATATTTTTTTATACTTTATACTTTTTATGCTGTATACACTTTTATACTTTTTGTTGTTTATTTATATTGGTTCAACTTATATTTTTTGTTTTGTTTTATCGTAGTTTCCACACTTTACTATTGTTGTTGTATTTACACTTTTTGTACCTTTAAGTTTATGTACTTTTTATTTTTTTATACTTTATACTTTTTTGAAAGACACATTAAGTTTCTTCTCTTTTAAGTTGAGTTTTTAGATTATATTTAATCATTTCTTGTGACTCTTATTAGTATTACTTTTAGCTGGCATCTGTCTTCGTGCTGAGATGTCCTTTTTATGCTATTGTGGTTATGCCCGCTTTTATCGCTTTCTTTTCTTGGAACCTCCAAATGATGTACCTACGTGTATCTATTTATGACAGCTTGGTTGTTTTGTAAGTTGAATAATGCTGTTTTCCCGACATTGAGTAAGAGAATTCGCGACATATAAAATGTATCATTCGCATCACGATCTCCTGATATGAATCAACGGCACTCTTGCTGATGCTGTATTTTTGTATTTTCAGAGTTTCGGGTTCCGGGAAAAGCCTTCAGTGGTCCTAGTTGCCCTCGCTCAGCAACAGGTGGTGACGAGTGTCTTCTTCTCATGTTTACAAAAAGGGAAGCCACCTTCTTCTGTCGACCAAACACATAGTGAGTACAGATTTCTACCAGTCTATATTTACTATACGGTTTGTTTTCTAAAATAAACGATTAATTTATTAAATTTACGCTGCGACTAATTGTAATAATAATATCTCCATTGTAATTAACTTTAACTGTAACTAAAATACATCTGTAATATAATAATGTAAGTGTACAGTGGTTTATAAAGTAATATAATAACAATAGGTAATATGTAAAGAACAGAAATGCAGCTATAACTTGAAGTTTCACAAAACCCGCCCCGCCAGGCACCTGGCTAGCCTGTGTTGAGGCACTCATTTTGCTTAATTATTTAATATTTTTATAATTACCTATGAATATACACGTAAATATGCTCAGTAAATCGTTAAACCAATAACTTAGAATTTGTGTGAGTGCACCGGTATATGCCCTATCGTTACTTTTAATCCAATTTTTTACATTGTGTTTGAATTTTTTTTACGAATGAGATTTACTGATCCTAAATGGAAAAATGTTGAAAAATTCTTGTCGCAGTGTACCTAAAATTCCGTTGCCCAAAAGTAGTATTCGTTTCAAGAATTTGTAGTAAATCTTTATTAGTATTTCTAGTAATACGAGTGTTTAATCTTTTTTCATAGTATTTACATTTAATATTTCTATTTTTTAAACTGATAATACATGGTGGAATTCCATTATAATAATATAATAAAACACATACAAAACTTATTTCCACTTTTTTTTTATTTCACCGTTATCGGTTTCTGCTTGTTAAAGTCATCTTCATACTGGTAAAAAATAATCTTAATCTACGGTTTATATAAGAAAAGATGTTAATCAAAAATTCCATAGCATAACAATTATAATAACGAGTCTAATTAAGTATTGAAAGGACAACAACGACATTATTAGATTGTTAATAATTCACATTCTTTGTAAGGTATTCCCCAAACAATATTAAAGTAAACTACAAACCAGAGGTAATAAAGCTTACTGAGAATAACCAACATAATTAGAAAGTCGGCAGTCAAAGACGCCTTAGTAACAAATATAAAGAAAATCCATGTAATAGAATACATCCCTTGTAGTCTCTCCCCAACCCCCCTCCCCAATATGTTATAAACCGTAGATTAAGATTAATTTTTACCAGTCTGAAGATGGCTTTAACAAGCTGAAATCGGTTACGGTTAAATAAAATAAAAGTAGAAATAAGTTTTATATGTGTTTTATTATATCAGTATTTATATTTGTTTGTATAAAGATGGGTGAGTATTGTTTTAGCATAAATCTGCCGAACGTCAAATACTCTCATTATATTAAAGATTGAGTTGGAGTCTGCAATTAGAGGTAGCTTAAGGATTATTTTTATAATCATTTTCTGTGCCTTTGTGATTGGGTCTAGTGCAAATGAAGTACCATCTCCCCATGCTATGATACCATACTCAATAATAGATTGACAGGCCGCAAAATAAATCATTTTCAAGTGTTTGTAAGATGAATAAATTATAACCGTCTGGTTGGTTTCAAAAATCAAACGATGACATTTCGATTTATTCACGTCATCTTGTACAGTTTTATACAAATGGCGGTCGGTGACTAATGGCGCGATTTGTTCCCATGGTAACTTCACTTTTACGCAGATATTAGAAGCAAAACTTTTATTCGTTCCATGGTCCGAGTAAAAGTAGTATTTCATTTAAAAACTTTAAACCATTACCCCATAATAATATGTGACGGGAAATGGACGATGAACGATGGGGCAAATATGTATCGCAGTGTTACCAACTAATGCCAAATGCAATGAAGTGCATATTATTACAGTTACGTCAATCTTTAATATACGTATACGTTAATTTATTGAATGTTGATATTGTTTTATTTTTTTCAAAATGTTATTAAAAAATATTGTGATAAAACAGTGCTATTGATTTATTTCTAAAATTACTGTTCAAAAATACCCAAAATGGTTTAGTAAAGATCTCATCAATGCAATCAAAGACAAAAAATTGCTCATAAAGTTTACAAATCAACACGGGATCCTAAAGATTACACAAAATTTAATGAATTAAGATCAAATACTAAAATACTGTCAAAATTATGTTACAAAAAGTGCATTGAAAACTGGGAAGAATTGGCTGTTACCAATCCCCAGAATATTTATAAATTTTCAAACATGCAATAACGATGACTCTGGTATTCCCTCTAACATGTATCTAGATAAGAAAATGACCGATAATCCTCAAGAAGTCGTTAATCTATTTGTCTAATTCTTCAGCAAAGTCTATGATACTAAAAACGACTCTCCTTTATTCGATGCTTCAACAACTAATAATGACAATAAGATCGATTTTACTCAATGTAAATTTAAAGAAAGTGTTATTAGAACTAAATCCCCAAATCTTAACAAATCAGCTGGTCCCGATAACATACCACCAATCTTTTCATTTAAATGTTTATCAGTCTTGACTTATCCTCTTACTAAACTTTTTAACTTGTCTCTAAAAATTGGTACTTTTCCGAAGAAATGGAAAACGAGATTTCTGTCTCCAATCTTTAAAAAAGGAAATAAATCTGATAATTCCAAGTATAGACCTACAAGTATATATATTCAGTCATCAATTCCGAAACTATTTGAATCTGCTCTGCTTACCAAACTCTCGCCTGAAATTAATAAAGTAATTTCACATTTACAACACGGATTCATGGCAAAAAGATCGACTCTTACAAACTTAATGATTTATGGGGAACACTTATTCAAAACTATGCACAAGCGTGTCCGAACAGACGTAGTGTACACAGATTTTAGTAAGGCATTCGACAAAGTCTCAAATAAAATTCTCATACATAAATTAAGTACTCTTGGAATAACCGGGAATATTTTGAGATGGTTCGAATGTTATCTACACAAAATAAAAATATCGGTTAAACTCAATTCACACTTTTCATACCAGTTTGAAATCTTCAGCGGCGTTCCACAGGGGTCACATTTGGGACCAGTATTGTTTTCCTTGTTTATCAATGACTAAACTACTATTTTTGATGGAGTTATGATTCTCCTATTCGCTGATGATCTTAAAATTTACAAAACTATTACTAATCTCAATGACTGTTATGTATTGCAATTGAATCTTGAGAGGGTACAAGAGTGGTGCATTCATAATGAACTGTTTCTCAATATTGAAAAATGTCAAACTATAACTTTTATTCGAATTAAAAATCCCATCACGTATCAATATAGCATCAACAACACTCACCTAAAAAGGGTTGAGCAAATACCTTGGTTTAATTTTTGACAGCAAACTGACTTTATTCCCCACATTAATGAAATAACTAATAAGGCCTTGAAATGTTTGGGATTTATTTTGAGAACGGTGAAAGATTTCAAATCAATTAAATCCTTTAAATTACTGTTCACTGGATTGGTAAGAAACAAATTAGAGTATAATTCGACAATCTGGGCTCCATTTTATAAGATTCACCAACAAAAAATTGAGAGAGTGCAGCATAAATTTCTTCGATTTATTAATTACAAGTTAGGTATTCCAATCGAAATTCTTAATTAAACATTTTTAATGAAGCTACTTAACCTGAGCGATTTATCATCTAGGCGCACAGTGAGCGATTTAGTATGTCTCTTCAAAATAGCAAATGGCAGATTGGACGCCCTGGATTTAACGAGCCTTATTACCCTGCGTATACCTAGCCGTAACACGAGACAGATGGCTCTGTATAACAATCCAGCGTCTTCAAATAATTATTTCGAGAACTCTCATATTCAAAAATTGCACAGACTTGGTAATGAGTTTAGTTCAATTGATGTTTACCGTTACAACACTGTGTTCAAGCTAAAAATCAGTTTATTTGAATGTTTTTATTAAATTTATTAAGTTTTTTTTTCATGTGCATCGTTTTTTATTGTTATTTTTATTATGTTATGTGTCTGTAAAATGCCCAACGAGGCATAATAAAGGTTTGTTGTTTTATAAACACGTATATTGAAAACTGTTCATGTTTTACAACGTCATAGTAATTATAAATCTACTGCTACTTAGTTTTTTTTTCATGTGCATCTTTTTATTGTTATTTTTAATATGTTATGTTTCTGTAAAACATCTAATCAGGCATGATAAAGGTTTGCTGTTTTATAAACACTTATATTATAAACTGTTCATGTTTTACAACGTCATAGTAATTATAAATCTACTGCTTTTATTACCCACCTATTACGCTGAAACTAGCTACTTACATAGTATCTACCTTCTCACTTATTTTATACTTATGTTATTATATTATGCACTTAACTACTTCTTATACTCTTATTTTGTATATTTTGTACAACCTGCTGTTATAATGTAACCACAGGTTAAACTATCATTCGTTGCGATAATTACGCTGTAACTGTTATATTGTACCTACATACTTCTTTTACACTTTATTTATTATTTTATGTGTACATTATTGTACTCCCTTGTAACTATGTGATAAATGTATCAATATGTAAAAGCCTTCTATGCGTGAATAAATAAAATAAGAAATAAGATAAAAAGTTCCGTTAAACTAATTGATATCCGTTTGTCAACGGGTTCTTAGTAACGGTCTGCGTTTAATTTAAGAAAGGTACTTACATAAATCGACCCCTCCTACGTAAAGTATCGTATTTTTTAAATCGAAACTTTATAGGAGATTGGTTTAAAGTAGAGGTTCCCAAACTTTTTATTCCGTAGACCACTTGCCGATTTTTTCTGTTCTTTATAAACCCCCTGCTTTCCTAATATTTAAGTTTCCGATGATTTTTTTTTTAAATTTATCAATTACAAAATTTGTTTTTGAACCAGACACAGAGCTACTCACTTTTATAGGGTTTACTGTAGAGTGTAAATCTTAAAAAATATATATATGGTAGGTTTTATAGTTCTACATGTATTAATTCAAACGAAACAAAATGAAAATCTAACATTTTTACATAAAATAAAAAAAAAACAAGAAATTAATGCATTTAATGGGAGGGATGAGCCTGGTGCCTTGATATCAAAACTTCAATGTGCTGGTTCAATTTTGTCAGGTTTAACCTTAAATCTCCTCAGAGTGATTTCCAATATGTTTCTTTTTTTTGTAATTAGATTGGCAACCGCGCCGAAACCCCTTACCTCGAGGTATGACGATGGAAAAGCTATAAAAAACTTTCTCGTGATAGTCCATACTTCAGGATATCTAACAGGTATATATCTCTTAAGGCAGAATTGCTGATATCCCTTTCTAAATTGTACCTTATGTTCTTCGTTAGTGATTATTCCGATCAGCTCTTCTCGTCACATAATATCCGTTTCTTCAATGTCACAGTATGGGTCGATAATCCACGGTGGTATTTCCATAGTCAATACATCTTCAAACCTAATTTAGAAGTCTGTGTTAGGGACATTTAAATGTTGATCGTAAGCTAAAACGTCATCATCCTGACTGTTTGTCTATGCCAAATTGGGAAACTGGGAAAATTCTCCCCGACCAATGTTTGGGTTTATTAGTTTCATTCTGGCAAGAAAAGCTGCAATGATGGACTTTATTTTATCAAATTTAGACTATTAACTTGTAACTGAACGTTAACGTCGTTAAATATAGCAAACCGATCTCTTAAATAAGCATTGTCTGTTTTACATTTGATTAATTTTTCTTTTAAAATTGGATCTTTATCATTAAAAAACTCTAGAACAGTCTCAAAAAGTGAAAAAAATCTTTGTCAAACATAAGCCTTTTGACAGCCAGCGTACTTCAGTGTGGAGGAGTAATTGATGAAAGATATCGTCATTTTCTTCACACAACTACGCAAATAACCTAGTATTTAACGCGTTGCTCCGAATTTCGTTTACTGCGTTTATGACGATTTTAAGAGATTGATGCAATCTGTCACTAAGATTTTTCGCAACTAAATGTTGTCGATGGATAACGCAGTGAATTGCAAACACCCCGGTACATTTTGTTTTAAATGGCTTATAAAACCACGATAGTACTCAAACATGGCAGGGGCTCCATCTGTTGCCGCTGATATTATATTTGATAAAGCGACCGCTTTTTCCATGAAAAAATCTCTCAAATCATTAAATATTGATTCGCCTTTAGTATCTGTAGTCAAAGTCCTCGCGAAGAGCAGTTCTTCGTGGGTTTCTTGGTCCATAACACGACGAACTTATGCCAATAGTAGTGCTTCATTACCAGGTAAAGTTGACTCGTCCAGTTGAATGGAGAAATGGGTCATTTGCAGATAATTACACAAGAGGCTTTCAACATCATAACTCATTTCATCGATACGTCTTTGAACTGTGTTGTTGCTCAAAGGAATTATTTTGGGTATATCATAAGCAGGTTTGTGTAGAACAGTTTTTAAGATCTCTTCAATAGCTGGCAAAATAAGCTGTTCCCCGATAGTCTGCGGCTTTCCTGATTTTATTATTAGTAGCGAGATATTGTAAGACGCCCGCAAACCATCATCGTCTCTTTTGGAAGTTGAAGCGAACGTACAATCCAACGTGGGTCTCCTCTTCAGTTTTTATTTCAGTGTTTGGAAGTATTTTAACTCTTTACCCGATTTATCAGGGTGACACCTTCTCAGAAGATCCTCCAGCTTGAATGGTTTCATAACATCATTGCTTAATACTTTGTTGCATAAAAGGCACAGGGGCAGGTGTTTGTCCAACATTGATGGGATGAAGTCAAACTTCTAATAATCAACACTGTACTGCCTACATTTGTTTTGCTTCGGCCATCTTTAGTAGCATTTATTTGAGAACAAAAATTAGGCTATGTATTTAAATATGTTAAGACAAAGCAATCAAAATGGTTTCCCGGTGTAAAACCGTATTTTAATCTGCAGAGATCTTTTGTACAGATTTGGTAGAGGAATAATGTATGTACCTACCATAGAACCATGTCTTTAAAGATAGAAAGACAACCATTAATCAATACGCGTGTAAACTAACTAACTAACCATCAAACCGTTTCGCCGCAGGGGTAGGCACAGATGATATACCGCCATACAACTCCGTCTTGGCACATGCTCTCCTAATATTCTGACCTGACTCGAGTATTTATTTATTTATATATTCACCTGTAGAGGCTTTTACATAATATAAGACACAATGTAAAAAATATAATCGGATTTATGCTATCGGAGGAACTACAAATGTAAAATTCTAAAAAAAAAATTGCTTACTTTTCTCCAGCACTATCAAACAAGATTACAGTGTCAAAAGTCCCGTTATATCTTCATGTTTGATGTTTGACGTCTTAATATTTTGTATTTCTTGACTAATTATCATAGCATACATATTAGCTACGATATACTCCATAGTTATCTAATTATGTTTTTGAAAATATTTGCTTAACACTTTTCTTCTAAAAACAAATGAACAATGTCTGTCTCTGATAATCGTATTTATAATGGACGAATTAAACAAGCCCATGCCAGTACGATTGGTTCAAGCCTGCGCCATTCTTGCAAAGCACTGTAAAGTCTGGACAAGCGTTGTTATTGCGCTTATGTACGCATACGGCCGCGGCGCTGGTAGTTGCTATTGGTGCTAAATATGCAAGTTTTTACAAGTTACGCGTTCTGCGATCACAAAGCGAATAGAATTACCTACTTTACACAATTTTATGAAATATACATATAATTGGGGAATTTTTGTCTATTATAAGAGAGTATTACGTAAGTACCTACATAGGTACTATCTGTGCGGTGGATTATTACATTTGCGGGAAGCTAACATTTTGGTGACGGCCTGCCTAAATGGAACCCACTCTCGTGGACCCCCATTTACGTCTCATGCACCCCCAATTTTTTTTGTTCATTGACTTGGACCCCTTACAGGTCGGAATCGACCCCTGGGGGTCGATATAGACCACTTTGGGAATGGCTGGTTTAATGCGACAAAAGCTTGCTGTAAGTTGAACTTTTGATTGTCTTATGCTGATGATGCGTTGCTGATTGCAACAGTATGGAAGATCTACAGTCCCTTGTATCTAGGATGAATGAAGTATGCATGAAGAACGAACTAATGATGAATGTAAGTAAGTCTAAAGTCATGGTGTTTGAAAGAGAGAGTACGAAAACATTGTGCAATATAGTTATGAATGAATACTTGGAGCAGGTCGATGAGTTTGTATATTTGGGAAGTATGTTTACGAGAGATGGAAAGACTGATAGGGATATTGAAAGAAGGGGAATTAACGGAGGACTGAACGCGGTTGAACAAAAAGTTGTCCCAAGAAGCGAAGCTAGCAGTCCACAATGGAGTGCTGATACCAACCCTGATGTATGACAGTGAGGCATGAAATTGGCAGAAGAACGATGAAAGTAGACTGAATGCTGTAGAAATGAGGTCTCTGAGACGAATGTGTGGTAAAACCATGTATGATCGTGTGAAAAATGTTGAGTTTCGTGAAGAATAAAAGGCTGATGTAAGCGTAGTGAGCAAGATTAAGAAAGGGACGCTTAGATGGTTTGGGCATGTAGAGCGAATGAACGAAGAAAATAGTGTAAGGAGAGAATGTGAATGGAAGAAGAAGCCGGGGACGCCAGAGGAAAACATGGCACGATCAAGTGAATCAAATACTCGAGTCGGGCCATGAGAGAAGTCGGAATAACAGAAGAGAATGTATGAGGCGTTGTATGAATGTGAATGAAGCAAGAAGTGTATGCCAAGATCGAGTTGTTTGGCGGTCCGCCCTGCGGGGAAACGGCGTGATGGTTAGTTAGTTAGTTAGTGTATGTTAATAAAGTGGTGAATACGAAATACTTTTAAATGCATTTATCAATTATGACGCAACAAAGTGAATACCAATCTTTTAAAGAAATTATGAAGAAGTAATGTTTACGAAAATAAAAAGTGTGAAAAAATCTAAAATGAAAAGGGTAAAAAATTACAATGAAAATCTGTGAAAACGAAGGAAAAGGAAAAAAAGATTAGTACAAAATATCTTTTTCACATAACCATTTTTTCAGCATACCTTCTTCTGACATTTAGTTCACATTTTTTCAGCATACCTTCTTCTGACATTTAGTTCACATTTTTTCAGCATACATCCTTCTGACATTTAGTTCACATTTTTTTATTAAACTTTTTTGTAAAATTTTTGTTACATATTCTAGGGTTCTTTTACCGTATTTATTTATGTTTGGGAATTACAAGTTCATCGTTTGCAGTTGGTCTTGTGTTATTGGGATGCGCCTTGCATCTGTTCATAAATGCTCGTCCTACACGCAAGCCTAACCCAACACTCAAACTAGGCCACCCAGTTTGTTCCAAACTCTACCTGAATATAACATAGCTTCGTTTTCGTTCTGCATAAATACCTTGTAGTCTTTAGGCGTAGCTTTAGCTTTATCTCTTCGTACTATAAGTAAACTGATCTTGTCGATTACGAAGCGTGTAATGATGACTGTGAGATAATTCCCCGTAGAAATGGAGAGTTTTCCCACGGAAAAAGAGCCACTCGGTTTTCTCTGCTCTCATTCCGCAGGTACCGCACGATCGCCGAACACTGAACACTGAACCGTGCCGCGAGCGTTGACTTGCCTCGTTCACCAATCGATTACAGTTAGATGTTGGTTCATGTTGATAATAGATGTAAATTATAATGAGAATAAAGATCATCCGCACATTCATAGAACACCTTCGTCCTTCTTCCTTCCATTGTGCGTGATAAACATTGAATTATGCTGTTTATTTAATTTATTACAACCGACCAGTTTCGCTTAACACAAGCATCATCAGGGTACAAAATTAAACTAAAAAAATACGCTGTTTGTGCTTATAATGGACAAAATAACATGGAATAAAGGAAAAGTGAGATAGCATGAAATTAAAATCTAACATAGTAACAGAGAGAGAGAGATGTGTACACGACGGGTCACCATATTATATCTATAGCGTCAGCGTCACCTGAACGGGTGATTGAGGGATAATGGGAATTTTATGAGTTTATGGGAAATAATAATATTTATTTATTTGAAACACATTATTTAACAACAAAATCTAAGATAGCTTTGACTGCCCAACTAGGAACAAATCCCGTTTGAGGACAGTCATATTGACAAGTTTAGTTCATATTAAGTGCCATTATACAAAAATAGAATGGAAAAAAGCTAGTATCGATGCAGTGTGGTAATATAATATAACTGGAAAAAGCATACTCTTTAAATGTAATGAGATGTGAAGAAAGGTATAGAAAAAAAACAATTGTGTATATCAGATAAGTTGAGTATAGTATAGTTAGGTACTTAGGAAGAGATGAGAAAAACAAATATTATAGAGTACACAATTATGTATAAGTGTTTGATAGGTACTGGTGGGGTGCTAAGAGGAAAAAAAATGCGTTTAAAATCGAGTACTAAAAAATATAATATTTTTGAGTAATGGTGATAAAATTGAGTTCCGTGTAACTCAGCTTTATAAGCCGACGACGAAATTCGGGGATGCAGACCGAATAGGATGCAGCAAATAGTTAATAACATTACTTAATAACGAAATATACCTAATAATTTAATTGATTATTAAGAATTTGGCTTTGGGTTTTAACGGCTTTCTTTATTTTAAGTGCTTTTAAAATATTTAATTTGTTGCCATGACCATTTTTGTGCATAATATTATCACCGGTGTTTTGATTGAAGGTGTGGTCTTTATCAATAAGGTGACTGGCGAATTGTTTTATTTTATTAATATGTCAAACCCCACAGTGACTGCTTTCTGTCACATTAAATTATGCTCTACAGAAAAATATTTAATGCAGTGAAAATTAAAAATAATTATTAAATTTACCAGCACGCCGTATCTTCAAACAGATTATGCGTTTGGTATAGATGATTTATTCACTTGCACGCTCTGCGAAATCTCCACGAATTCGGAGAGAAGAAATGATTTGCCTCCTTTTTTGTTCCCTATCAGAGTTTTGCTTAATTTAACCGTGAGGTGAATATCCTATGTACGGTCACACTAAATGTCACTCTTTACACTTCTTCATTACCTCCGTTAAGGGAGTACGATAATTTAACCGTGAGGTGAATATCCTATGTACGGTCACACTAAATGTCACTCTTTACACTTCTTTATTACCTCCGTTAAGGGAGTACGATAATTTAACGGTGAGGTGAATATCCTATGTACGGTCACACTAAATGTCACTCTTTACACTTCTTCATTACCTCCGTTAAGGGAGTACGATAATTTAACGGTGAGGTGAATATCCTATGTACGGTCACACTAAATGTCACTCTTTACACTTCTTCATTACCTCCGTTAAGGGAGTACGATAATTTAACCGTGAGGTGAATATCCTATGTACGGTCACACTAAATGTCACTCTTTACACTTCTTCATTACCTCCGTTAAGGGAGTACGATAATTTAACGGTGAGGTGAATATCCTATGTACGGTCACACTAAATGTCACTCTTTACACTTCTTCATTACCTCCGTTAAGGGAGTACGATAATTTAAACGATAAGACGTTATTTCCAGCTTCGGAAGTTGTATATTCCGTGTTCATATTCCGTTCGCTCCCAATGTTAACTGTGCGAGGAAGTTCTAGTTGGCGTTTTGTTTCCCATTAATCTTCATTACTTATTATTCGCTTATTACCGGCCCAACTTTATCTTCGTTATTTCAAGTCGGGATATTTCTCCGTTCGTCGAATATGCAATTTAATTAATATTTTTGCCATTTCTGCATCGCTGAACTGTAATTGCTGAACTTACTGAACTGCAACATGGGTAGATGGAATTTTTATAAATAACACTAAACCTGCGTTCTACACAAATGATAACTAAGGTAAAACTGCAACATGGGTAGATGGAATTTTTATAAATAACACTAAACCTGCGTTCTACACAAATGATAACGAAGGTAAAACTGCAACATGGGTAGATGGAATTTTTATAAATAACACTAAACCTGCGTTCTACACAAATGATAACGAAGGTAAAACTGCAACATGGGTAGATGGAATTTTTATAAATAACACTAAACCTGCGTTCTACACAAATGATAACGAAGGTAAAACTGCAACACGGGTAGATGGAATTTTTATAAATAACACTAAACCTGCGTTCTACACAAATGATAACGTAGATAAAACTGCAACATGGGTAGATGGAATTTTCATAAATATCATTTAACCTGCGTTCTACACAGATGAGAACATAGGTAAACCTGCAACATGGGTAGATGGAATTTTCATAAATATCATTAAACCTGCGTTCTACACAGATGAGAACATAGGTAAACCTGCAACATGGGTAGATGGAATTTTCATAAATATCATTAAACCTGCGTTCTACACAGATGAGAACATAGATAAACCTGCAACATGGGTAGATGGAATTTTCATAAATATCATTAAACCTGCGTTCTACACAGATGAGAACATAGGTAAACCTGCAACATGGGTAGATGGAATTTTTATAAATAACATTAAACCTGCGCTCTAGACGGACGATAGCATAGGTGAAACTGTTAAAACTAAATATATGGATCCTATATTAAGCCGCTAATTATATTTATGTGTATATTTATAATATAGGAATCGTTTCGGTGCGGAAATATATCTGATGAACTTGCCTGGGAAATATTTTCGGAAAAAATTATTCGGACCGAATCGTGTAATCCTAATTACAAATTAATACTTCTACGAATATACGAGTACTTCTTTAATTCAGCCGTGGAGAGAGTAACCCGCGGCACTGAAAAATATTTAATGCAGTGAAAATTAAAAATAATTATTAAATTTACTAGCACGCCGTGTCTTCAATACAATCTTCTTACAATTGACTCGCTAATAATGTTTAAACTCAATACTAACGATAATATTGTGTTTTTCTTTTATTAAAACTACGCAAATATCGATATTTTTAAAGAACGTCATTCACTGAATGACAGCTGTCATCCGAGAGAACCGGAACCGCGGTTAAGTGAAAAGTGTTTAAATCTAAGGATAAGGACAATGCCTGCTCTCTGAATAAATAAATCCTTAATAATGTTTCTGTTAAACATCCCCAGAATAAAAAGGTATTTGATATTTTAAAGACTATTTTTATTTATTGTTGTATTATTGACCCCCTTTCGTATGCCCCAAAATTCTATCTTATAGACATAGATCATTACATTACCTTAGTGATCGGCCTTAAATATAAGATAGCTAGTGTCGCTGGCACTTTAAACACACTTTACAATTCTTTGAAATAAAAATAAATAAAAGCCCGCTCACTGGGTAGAAAAGATTATCTCCACATTTGTTCACCCCCAACCGCAGTCGACACGGGAAGAGGGAGAATACTCCCTGGAACTGTACACGGCATTTTACAATGCGATATATGGTATGTTGTACTATATAATATTGTTGAACTAAACTTCTGCTGACAAGTTACTTTCAGTGGCTTAGCGGGTACAAATTCCCACCGTACAAATATAATATTAAACAATTTAAATAAAGGAAAGTAAATAAAACCTAATTCTAAAGTAAATGTTTTCACCACATAAGTGTGCGATTCGTTTGTAACTGTCAGGTCATCTGTGGAGATTTTTGGTGATTACTAACTAACTAACTAACCATCACGCCGTTTCCCCGCAGGGGTAGGCAGAGAGGCAAACAACTCGATCTTGGCATACACTTCTTGCTTCATTCACATTCATACATCGTCTCATACATTCTCTTCTATTATTCCGACTTCTGACATGGCCCGACTCAAGTATTTGATTCACTTGATCGTGCCATGTCTTCCTCAGGCGTCCCCGGCTTCTTCTTCCATTCACATTCGCGTCATACATTCTTCAACACACGTTCATTCGCTCCACATGCCCAAACCATCTAAGCGTCCCTTTCTTAATCTTTCTCATTACGCTTACATCAGCCTTGCATTCTTTTCGCAATTGAATATTTTTCACACGATCATACATGGTTTTACCACACATTCGTCTCAGAGATCTCATTTCTGCTGCATTCAGTTTACTTTCATCGTTCTTCTGCTAATTTCATGCCTCACTGTCATACATCAGGGTTGGTATCAGCACTCCATTGTGGACTGCTAGCTTCGCTTCTTGGGACAACTTTTTGTTAGAGCCAACCGCGTTCAGTCCTCCGTTAATGGAGTTTCCCGCATTCACCCTTCTTTCAATATCCCTATCAGTCTTTCCATCTCTCGTAAACATACTTCCCAAATATACAAACTCATCGACCTGCTCCAAGTATATTTGGTGTTGGAAGCATTAAAAAACGATATTAACATCCGCGCGAGGTGACGTTGACGACCAATATTTTACCCTATAGCCCTATCAAGGGTCTTCTCCCCAACGTATACACTGCATACCTAAACGATATATAATTTGTATTCATCACTTTATTTAATATACACATCATGTTTATCATTTGTCTATACTTGACATTATTATTTTTTAGTATTCTATATATTCCTGATGAAGAAAGTATCGTTTTCGAAACATGTGTATATTAATAAAGTGGTGAATACAAAATAATTTTTAATTAATTGATATATTTTGAAATATCCATAGATATGGTACGAAATATATTTATTATTATGTAGTCTTGGGTATTTTTGACGTGACGCCATTGTTAAATAAAGGCTATCTAATTGTAGGTCTTCCCGCATACACTGATTCGTTTTTCTCCCAGATCGTCTTAGAAGTTACCGCCAAATTGTCCGACAATTTCTTGAAGGTTTACATTTAAAGGCTTCTGACAGAGACTCTGGAGTGAAGCTGCGACAGCGGGTGGGTGGTTGGATGGTTTCGCCACCCCTAATTGGACTGATCTGTTCCCTTTGGCTGGCTGACGTGGCGGGGGCGGGCTTCACGCGAGAACGCGCTGGAATTATTCACCTACGCTGATTTTTACATGTCACGGCGGCGATTGAGGTGTTCAGTGTGATTCTGAAAATATTTAATGTTAATTCTACCTATGAGTAGGTACCTATCTAAAATCCAAGGAGAGGATGTAAAAGCAAAAGTTTTAGGTAGAAGGGCCACAATGAGGCTTTTTATACTATCTTGTAATTCACAGAGCAAATAAAAATACTGGATATGCCCAAAGCACGCAAGGTGACTAAACCAAAATAAGGGGGGAGAGGGGCGAGCTTAGGCGGGTCGCTGTCATTTGATTTACCAATAAATGCATCCCGACAGTCTCCGGGTAATTTGCATTGCATTGCAAATTATTAGTATTACTCTTTGAAAAGCAAATCTGCTAATGATCACCTCGTCCTTTTTACAATTGTGCGGAATTTATGGCAAATCTCCTTTATTCTCGTAGCTGTGAAACTAACCGTAAGTAAAACTGCAAACGAGAAAACGGTTCGTCTTGTTTACAATAACCGAATATTTTGTTGGAGTATTTGGTTTTACTCTTTGTACAAATGTTTTAAATTTGCATAGCGCAATTAAAATCACGCGAAATAAACTTGAACAGTATATAATTGAATAAGGAATAATGAATACAGTTTAAAAATCGCTAATCTGCGGAATGTAATGCGATAGTTTTGATTATTGTCTCTACCACGTCTATTTTTACAACGTTTGAATGAGCCGGAAACCAGGATTATTGTTTTATTCTTTAAATCTTCAAGTAATTGCTCGCCGCCAGACAATAAACGGTTGCTGGCGTGGTGTATTCGAGAAATGCGTGAACCCGCCCGGTGTCAAATTTAGGTTGTCGTGTAATTGCCTCCAGCCGTGGAAACCCTTGGCAAATTTGGCTATTATGGCATGTCTATTCAGTCGGACCTCAGTGGGATAAACGTATTTTGTGTGTTTTGTTTTAAACAATAAGAAAGGAAAAGTTTTGTCGTAAGCCATTGAACTTAATTTTTTGACAGAACGCCATCATTAGCACTACTTTAATAGGGTGGGTTGGTTGTGCGGTGTGCGGTGTTAGATGAGCATTGAGCAAGATTAATAAACACGAACAGACTAGAATCAGTGGCGGTTCGTGGTCTTTTTTACTGGGGGTTCAATCAGAAATTTAGGAGAAGATATTGTAATAATAATAACAATGCATTTAAATAGCGCAGTTTTGTGTTATTTCACTTCAAGTGCGCTTTACTATAAATAAACTTTAAAAAAATGATTAGCTAACTCCATTCAGTGGTATTCCTACAGTGCTACTTTTACATTTTATTTATACATTCTTAACATATTACATACATTCTTGCTTATTCTTAATATTACTCCTACGGTACTCCTTAGGTGCATATTCATCTAATGAAATTACAAAATATTATACAGTATATACGAGTACACGGCTATACAAAAATAACACATTCACTATAATACTGCAAAAATAGTAATATTTTAAGACAGGAAAAAATTTAAAAAGGCTTGGGGAAATGGCTTTTTACAATAAATTGAAGAGAAATTAAAATTTATAGACAGTAGGATTTTTCAAATGATTTTGTTTTTAAAGCCCATTTAAATTCAGTCAATTTCTGGATATTAGTAAGAGCTGGGGGAAGTTTATTCCAAATGAGAGGGATATTTACACGAAAAGAGCGATCTTAGTAGACGGCTCGATTTGACCTTGAAAGTTCAATTAGACGATTAGTAGCTCAGAGTAAGCTGTCTATCACTTAAGTCCTGTCAGATGCATCGTTCAGATATATAGGCTGGCGCCATTCCCTGCAATGCTTTGAAGGTCAGTAAGCAGATCTTGAACTCTATTCTTTCAGGGCATCGAAGCCAATGAAGGTAATCCCTTAGGAGTGGGATTATATGACAATATTTAGATTCACCAAATACCATTCTCGCTGCAGCATTGGACTGGATTATATTGAATTGTTTTTGAGGGAGGCCAGCATATGCACTATTATAATAGTCCATACGAGTACATGACACAACGAAGGAATTTATGATGGATTTTGCTCCATCAGAGGGAAGACATCTACTGATTGATTTTATATGCCTAAGATGGAAAAATCCAGAACTTACAGCTTGAAATTTGCGATTCAAGAGAAAGACTATTTATTGTCTATAGTGGAACCTAGAAATTTTATTTCTGTAGAAGGGATTATATCTGTATCCTGAATACGTATTGGACTGGAATCAAGGAGGCCTTGCCTTCCAGGGGAAGCTATCCAAATAAATTCTGTCTTTGCCGGATAAAGTTTGAGTTTATTGAGAGACATCCAACTTGAAACCGTATTAATGAAGCTAACTACTTCATTTTTTAGGACGTCTTTTTCATCCGGGGAACAAAATTTAAAGATCAGACGATCGTCTGCATAGCCATGTGATTCAAAGCCAGCTAAGTGAATGAGGTGTTAGACGATTAGTATAGAGAGTGAAGAGAATGGGACCTAGGACAGACCCCTGGCGAACTCCAAATTCAATGGGAGTTTAAGGTGATGTGCATTTATTGAAAGTTACTGAGGCTACTCGTCCAGGCAGTTAAGATGTCGTCCATTGGAGAACATCACCTTGAACGCCAAATTCGGTATCAAGCACATTTAATTGATTACTATGATCTACCGTGTCAAACGCCGCACTCATGTCAAGAACAGATACTAAAACCAACTTACCTGCTTCCATCCCGATGATCAAGTTTGAAATTATTCGCAATAGAACAGTTTCTGTTGAATGAAAATTTCTATAAGCAGATTGGTTTTTTGCAAACAGACCAGCGGAGTTCAAGTACCCTGACAATTGTTTGGCAACGATTTTCTCAATCAATTTCGATAGAAATGGTAAGTTGGATTGTAGGCCTGTAATTATCCGTATTGTCGGTATCAAGATTTTGCTTTGTGAATCGGAGTAATAATATTTATCGCTATATCGGGAAGATATTTTTTTTAATAGCCAGGTAGGTATGGGATCTTGAGCGCATTGCTTGTTTGGATAAGACATCACAGCTCGCGTGACATCATCTTTCGTTACTGAAGAAAACGTAGTGAAGTCGCCAGAGAGCGGTTTATGGGCAGCGACAGCGGGTGATCCTACCCCACTGAGGGCTCGAATTTTTTCTACCTTACTACTAAAATATGCGGCAAGGCTATCCACTTCTAGATAGGATTCAACCTTGATGTTGGTCTCTCCAGACAAGGTCTTTATATGTTCCCACAGTTTTCTAGGATCCTTTTCTGACTCGATCTGTTCACACCAAAAACTAGACTTTTTCTTTGTGACCTCTTCTTTGTAACTTTTTGTTTGACAATCCATAGTTGCCGATTTCCGACTGTCGGATTACGTCTGTACAGTCATTCAAATTTTCGCATTTCCCTTTTTTTCTGTAGACATTCAGCGTCAAACCATCTGCCGCAATTCCTAGTACGGCAGACCTCTGTGAAAGGAGCATTTTTATTCAGTAATACCAGTAGCGTAGAGTTATATAAGATAACTAACTCTTCTATCTGTCTTTCACAATACTTTTCCTTATCGCAGAGAGGCGAGATCTTCAAATCTTTGCAAAACGTTTCGATGTCGAATTCTCTCCGATTTATGGAGATTGTACATGTTATCCTTCGGCGAATCGTCTAATTCAGCGGCAGTCAGATAATTTAAATAAAGTTGGTGGGAGGGGTACTGTAATTTTTTAAATATTCTTTTATTAGTTTCAATGTAATTTTGATATTTTAAGGTTAGGTATAAATATTAAAAATACATATATATTATAGATTTTTTTCATAGTCCTCTTCACTAGGAGATCCTGTTCTGAGGCGGACCAGGTTTTGCACAAAGGGGTTTCAGCGACTTCTTTATTTCAACTTCAAGGTTACGGTAGGGTCTTTCCAGTAATTTCTATGACATTTTTTTGAGAATAGTAGTCATTTCTTGTTCTGGTAATTCCTTAAGCCAAGTTTTGCTGGACTTAATGCAATTATTGATTGAATTACTTTTTTTGATATTAAGTGGGAGTTATATAATTTTACAGCTAAAAATTCAGAGCTTCTTTCTCCAAAAGTAGTATTGCATTTAGGTATATTTATCTTATCTAGTTGCTTTGTTCTGGTATCTGGTATGATCATGAAGAGTCATAGCCATTTTCTCATTTTTAAGATGCTTAACTAGAATATTTTTGTCAAAGATTTTTTGGATACTTGGGACGTTGAAATTTAAAAAAATTTCCGTTGTTGATGTCCTTTAAAATGGTCTTTATGATGCATTTCTGGATTGTATTTAACGGTTTCATGTAATTTGATGCAGCCGAGCCCCATCCCAAAATTCCATATTCCAAATGAGAGTGACATAAAGCATAATATACTCTATTTAGATCCTCGATTGACAAGATATTTCGTAATTTTTTGAAGAAATAAATGAGTTTTATTAACTTTTTTGAAGTTCCGATAATGTGTACATCCCAGCGGAGTTTATCGTCAATTAAGATTCCAAGATATTTAATGTTTTTAGCTTTATTTATATGCGGGCAAGTGCAATGAGGTAAATTATTTTGACATTCGTGTATTTTATCTGTGTGCTCATTCATTGGTTGGCCTCTTTTGTTTATTGAAAATGTTAAATATTTAATTTTACTCACATTTAATGTAAGGGAGTTCACTTTTAACCACTTTTGAAATACAGCCAAGCCATGTCTGCCTCTTTAAAGGTATTTGTCCATTCTTGTTCATGAAAAATAATAGCAGTGTCCTCTGCAAAGCTAATTATGTCTCCTTTGATGGGAAGATTCATAAGATCATTTATATAAATTGCTAGCGACTTGAGACAATGCGGCGTTTGTCGAAAATTTCTTCACAAAAGTAGTTATGCATCATAATCTGTTCATTTTACTAGTAGATTTACGAATGTCATTAAAAGCAAAGGTTAGAGAAATAAATACTCCATTTTTTTAGTACTAACTGATAACATTTAACTTGCATCCTTATTGTGAATTTTAAACGCGCAATTTTAACGGCGAGCTGTATATATTGCTTATATTACAATGCAAGTTAGTTTTATGCCGCGACTACACGATCGTCCAACTTCCCAACTCCAACGCATGGGGGATTGTGTAGAGGGGTAGTTCGTACGCGTTGATCTAACGTTGGCTCGAGTTCGGTACCTAATGAGAAACGAATTGTGTCAATAATATTATAAATTTAATTAGACTTTCTATGAATATTGGTAGATCGATAGATGTTAGTTAAAATGGCATCACTAGTAGTAGTTGGAGCGTTGGCCGATCGTGTAGTTGCCCGATTTATAGTCATTATTCGATCGGCTAACATCCCAACTCCGAACTGAGTTCGGGTTGGGACGTCGGTCGATTGTATGGTCGTAGCATGTTCTTATATTTTTGAATGGGAGTTCACTTCACAATCGCTCTTTAGAGAAGACCGCCATTACTCTTGGAGACGGAACCCCGCCAAATATCCACCATAAATTTTTATTTTTTTTTTCTCTCTTAGAGAATGAACTTATTTTACATATTTTACTAAGTAATCTTTTTCTATATTTTTCTTTTCTTTTTTTCTTCCTCTTATTTTTCGTACCTCTTGTTTTTTTTGTATTATTATCACTTCTGGAACGTATTGCATTGCACTACCTATATCTATACCTCCTAACTATTATTATATCAGAGTAGAGCAGGACAGAGCATCAGAGAGGGAGCGCTAGAGCGGTCGGTAGAGGGGTAGGGGAATGGGAGGGGAACAAAGAGAACATCCTTGAAATTGGACTTCGGGTTAAATCTAATTGTTTATTTAAAAATTTCCAATTACTATTTTTATTTTATTTTGATATTTCTAATGCTTCTAAGTTATTAATGAATTTATCTATGAATATTATTTCCCTACTTCTACTGTGCACCATATCCTAAATATTATTATATTATTAATCGGAATAGAGTGCATCACGTGCGGTGCACCAGTGACTATTATTATTTATCCGTGCAATTAAATCGGTACCATTATGATTCCATGTGCAATGTGCATACACGAGTCGCATGCAGCGGCCAACGAACAAACAAACATAATAGAACAAGCTGCACTCAAACAATTCCACTCCAATTTATTTATGTGCTTCAAAATGATTCTGTTTCATTTGCTCGAATTGATCACGAATCACAAGTTGTATTTTTGTTTGATGGGAGGTGTATTTTACTGGTATAAAATATTATTACGGGACAAACGTTTTAGTAGCAGTTTATTTCAGAACGACGTAGTGCTAGTCTTTAAGTGTTTTCTTCTCGTTTTATTTTCTGTAAAATATACATCTGTTTCCTTCCTTTCTTACAAATTTTACATTTTTATTGTGCGCTATTATATATTCCTATATAGACGACATTGCATTTCAGAACCTCCGCATGTATCGAAACTATGCATTCCTGAAAATTACAATTCACGCCAGTCAACTCTTAGATCAGTGACGTCATCGGCCATCGGGAGGTTGAAGGAACCAATGCGCACACCAGATACTAAGTTTTGTGAACGTGTTTTCAGCGTGTCAGGCCCTAAAGCCTGGAATAAACTGCCATACGATCTTAGATTGATTAAAGACTCGACAGAATTCAGAGCAAAACTCAAAACTTGTCTTTTCGAAAAGTCATATCCATGAATGGTTCAGTTGCATACCTAATTAACATAGCGAAGCTAGCCGTTAGTACCTACCTAAAGTAATTAAACTTTTCATAGTCCGCGATATTGTCAATAAATATAGATAATTATTATCGAACATATCAAATAAAATAATGTTCCAAATAAATACCTACTCTTCTTTTGCCAATAACTTTCTAATGAATATAATATCAATGACAAATAGGATTTAAACAGTACTGCAATATCATGCAATGTGCAGTGTTTTCTAATATTGTTTCCTATGCTTTCAAAATCATATCTTCTCCAGCGAAAACTTTGTATTTTCAACTTCAATTTTTTTAATCTGGAGTGACCTACCAGGTAAGTATGTTTCTGTATCTGTTTGTACCTAATAAGATAAACCCTAGCAAGAAGTATTTGTACAGCGTCTTAAGGTAATTTTTCACAAAAACGGCTCTCATCCACGTATTATTATTATAATTAATTGTTGGAGTGGGAACTAGCGTAAGGAGAACGGATGGTTGTTAGGTGGGATGGGAATAGAGTCATATTAATTGTTGAAGTGGGAACTAGCGCAAGGAGAACAGTTGGTTGTTGGGTGGGATGGGAATGAGTCATATTAATTGTTGAACTGGGAACTAGCGCAAGGAGAACGGATAGTTGTCGGGTGGGATGGGAATAGAGCGATATTAATTGTTGAAGTGGGAACTAGCGCAAGGAGAACGGATGGTTGTTGGGTGGGATGGGAATAGAGTCATATTAATTGTTGAACTGGGAACTAGCGCAAGGAGAACGGATAGTTATCGGGTGGGATGGGAATAGAGCGATATTAATTATTGAAGTGGGAACTAGCGCAAGGAGAACAGATGGTTGTTGGGTGGGATGGGAATAGAGTCATATTAATTGTTGAGCTGGGAACTAGCGCAAGAAGATCGGATAGTTGTCGGGTGGGATGGGAATAGAGCGATATTAATTGATGAAGTGGGAACTAGCGCAAGGAGAACGGATAGTTGTCGGGTAGGATGGGAATAGATAGATATTATTTCCGTCCTTAGCGCTTTTACGTAAACAACTTACATTCGTGTACAAAAATTAACAAAATATAAGGTAGTTGGTAAAAAAGCAACATACATATGGACATAATATAACTAATATACCCGGAGCATAATAGAATTACATTTATTTAGTTTTTTTTTTTTTTATGTGATATAACACAAGAGTCCCAACTGCTTCCAGCTGTCTGATTCCAGTGAGACTATGGCGTCACCATTTTGAGTATGTTGTGAGACTGAAGGTATTGTGGAGGGGAAGAAGATTGAGATGAAAAGAAGAAGGTGCGGAAGTACCTGAGTATTCAGATATGGTTACCAAACACGGCTTAAGTCATTTCAAGCAATGTTTCGATTCTGAATTGTGGTCTTTCACCAGGGCGATACTGACAGTATCTATCACTCTGAATCGTGCTTCAAATATACTACATATTATTTTTTATTCAATCAAATAAGATTCAAACCCGCGACCTCCGGATTCGTAGCCAAGGATCGTACCCACGGAGACCGTCAGAATTTGATTTTGCTGTCCTTACTGGATTTGTGTAGATCCCCGCTATCGAGTTTAGTACCGTCCTTATTATATATATGGTCCTAGGTGATTAGTAGCAAATCAAAAATATCCCTTTTTTAGAGATTATAGTATAATTTTTTTTAATAAAGTTTTTATTCCGGTAGGACTGGGTGGATGGTGCAAAGCTATCTGCCATTAAAAAAATAGGTTAAAAAATGACAAACATTAAAAAAAAATCCCTATTTTCGAGATTATAATATAATTTTTTTTTAATAAAGTTTTTATTCCAGTAGGACTGGGTGGATGGTGCAAAGCTATCTGCCATTAAAAAATAGGTTAAAAAATGACAAACATTAAAACAAAAGGTTTCAAGAGACATGCAAATAATATGTTTTAATTCATCCAATTTCCTATGATTTTATGTTGAAATAACACATTACTGTATTTTTGTCTCTTTTCGTGTGAGTAATAAATGGACCCAGTCTGTTATACACAATAAAAAATTTCATCACGGTATTTTATATATTATGATAATTTGGAATAGATTGTTTCATTGGCCTACAGAACTGTTATTATACCGTTTATTTCCTGTTAATAATAATTTCGGCCAATGTTTGTACTAAATTATTTCAGTAAAAGAAAAACACTAATCATGGCAAATAATTTTCTCCGTAGTGAATTTACCAGTTACCGAAAATTATACACCCTGAAAATAAACTCTCCTCAATCACATTCCATTATTTATCCTTGTCAAACGAGTCAAGATTAACCTCAACTCTGTCGTTAAATAAGTGATTATTTCATAGTTAAATTGCGGTTTAACTGTACCCGGCAGTTAAGAGCGGATGAGCGACGGCAGCCGGTAGGTACTTGTTACTAGTTAGTTGAAACATCCATTGTGTAGCGCAGCACGACCGCATTAACCGCCCCACTTTTAGTTAATGGTGTTGTTAACTTCAACCAACAAACTTCTTGCTGGCTCTTACTTTCCTGTGGATTACTTATGTGTGGATTCTAGGAATTAATCACTCATTTCTCACATGTTCATCGTAACCACTTCCACTGCCTACTGGTGCCTGGTACCTACACTTACTGTCGAACAGCGAACAGTTGCTTTTGTGTGTGATCTGCCTCTGTCAGTGACCAAATTATTAAGTTTCCACTGCTGACCGCTGGCCGCTGTACTGAACTTCAACATACAAAGTAGATGCTAGGTATTTTTTTTATTTTATTTATTAATTTATTAACGGCCCGATGGGCTTTTACATATTTTAACATTTAAATGATTTTCTGTACAGAAAGAAAAGTCTTTAAGTGAACAAATAAAGAACTTGATACATAATAATAATTGGATTACTTGTATAGCGCCGTTTTTGTGACATTGTATATAACTGTAATATTCGAGGGGTAAGGCTCTCGAGTACGCATCTGAAGGTCGCGGGTTTAAATCCCGGGGTGCGCAAGTAAATTTTATTAAAATTATTTGTGCTGTTTCACAATTATTTATTTTATTTATTTATTTATTTATTCACGCCTAGAAGGCTTTTACATGTTGATACATTTATCACATAGTTTTACAAAGAAGTACAATAATGTACACATAAAATAATAAATTAAGTGTAAAAGAAGTAAGCAGGTACAAGATAACAGTATGTAGTTACAGCGTAATTATCGCAATGAATAATAGTTTAACCTGTGGTTATATTATAACAGCAGGTTGTACAAAAGAGTGTAAAAAGTAGTTAAGTGCATAATATTATAACATAAGTATAAAAGAAGTGAGAAGGTAGATACTGTGTTAGTGGCTAGTTTCAGCGCAATAGGTGGGTAATAAAGGCAGTAGAATTATAACTACCATGACGTTGTAAAACATGAACAGTTTACAATATACGTATTTATAAAACAACAAACCTTTATTATGCCTCGTTGGGTATTTTACAGAAACATAACATAATAAAAATAACAATAAAAAACGATGCACATGAAAAAACAAAACTTAATAAATTTAATAAAAACATTCAAATAAACTGATTTTTAGCTTGGACACAGTATTGTAAGGGTAAACATCAATTGAACTAAACTCATTACCAAGTCTGTGCAATCTTTGAATAGGTGAGTTCTCGAAATAATTAATTGAAGACGCTGGATTGTTATACAGAGCCATCTATCTCGTATTACAGATAGGTATACGCAGGGTAATAAGGCTCGTTAAATCCACGGCGTCCAATCTGTCATTTGCTATTTTAAAGAGACATACTAAATCGCTCACTGTGCGCCTAGATGATAAATCAGTTTAGTTAAGTAGGTTCATTAAAAATGTATAATTAAGATTTTCGATTGGAATACCTAACTTGTAATTAATAAATCGAAGAAATTTATGCTGCACTCTCTCTTTTTTTGTTGGCGAATCTTATAAAATGGAGCCCAGATTGTCGAATTATACTCTAAATTGCTTCTCACCAATCCAGTGAATAGTAATTTAAAGGATTTAATAAATTTGAAATCTTTCACCGTTCTCAAAATAAATCCCAAACATTTCAAGGCCTTATTAGTTATTTCATTAATGTGGGGAACAAAAGTTAGTTTGCTGTCAAAAATTATACCAAAGTCTTTTATTTGCTCAACCCTTTTTAGGTGAATGTTGTTGATGCTATATTGATACGTGATGGGATTTTTAATTCGAACAAAAGTTATACATTGACATTTTTCAATATTGAGAAACAGTTCATTACGAATGCACCACTCTTGTACCCTCTCAAGATTCAATTACAATACGTAACAGTCATTGAGATTAGTTTTGCAAATTTTAAGATCATCAGCGAATAGGAGTATCATAACTCCATCAAAAATAGTAGTTATGTCGTTGATAAACAAAGAAAACAATACTGGTCCCAAATGTGACCCCTGTGGTTTCAAACTGGTATGAATAGTGTGAATTGAGTTTAACCGATATTTTTCTTTTGTGTAGATAACATTCAAACCATCTCAAAATATTCCCGGTTATTCCAAGAGTACTTAATTTATGTATGAGAATTTTATGTGAGACTTTTTTGAATGCCTTACTAAAATCTGTGTACACTACGTCTTTTCGGACACGCTTGTGCATAGTTTTGAATAAGTGTTCCTCATAAATCATTAAGTTTGTAAGCGTCGATCTTTTTGCCATGAAAGCGTTTTGTAGATGTGAAATTACTTTATTAATTTCAGGCCAGAGTTTGGTAAGCAGAGCAGATTCAAATAGTTTCGGAATTGATGACTGAATACATATACTCGTAGGTCTATAGTTGGAAATATCAGATTTATTTCCTTTTTTGAAGATTGGAGACAGAAAGCTCGTTTTCCGTTTCTTCGGAAAAGTGCCAATTTTTAGAGACAAGTTAAAAAGTTTAGTAAGAGGATAAGTCAAGACTGATAAACATTTAAATAAAAAGATTGGTGGTATGTTATTGGGACTAGCTGATTTGTTAAGATTTAGGCATTACAATTTAGTTCTAATATAACTTTCTTCCAATATACATTGATTAAAATCGATCTTATTGTCATTATTAGTTGTTGAAGCGTCGAGCAAAGGAGAGTCGTTTTTAGTATCATAGACTGCTGAAGAATTCAGCAAATAGATTAACGACTTCTTGAGGATTATCTGCCATGTTATTATCTAGATACATGTTAGAGTGAATACCAGAGTCATCGTTATTAAGCATGTTTGAAAATTTATTAATATTCTGGGGATGGGCAACAGCCAATTCTTCACAGTTTTCAATGCACTTTTTGTAACATAATTTTGACATTATTTTAGTATTTGATCTTAATTCATTAAATGTTGTGTAATCCTTAGGATCCCGTGTTGATTTGTAAACTTTATGAGCAATTTTTTTGTCTTTGATTGTATTAATGAGATCTTTACTAAACCATTTTGGGTATTTTTCAGCAGTAATTTTAGAAATAGGTATAAATAAATCAATAGCACTGTTTAGAATTGAGTAAAATTTATCTACCATTTCAATAATGTTTACTCCCACATCCAAAAGGTTCCACAGAGGATGAAAGATTATTGATTTGATTAAAATCTGCTTTGAAAACGTTTAATTTTGCAGATGCAGGTGGAATCTATTTCGTTAATGAACTGTGGTATTCAATCGCTAATGGAGGGTGATAATTGTCAATTGGAAGAACAGTTTCGGCAGATGCTGATACATTAATAAAATAAGAATTGGAGCACACTAGATCGAGAATACGAGAATTTATATTATATACGTAATTTAACTGCCGGAGGTTTAGAAAATTTGACATTTCGATAATTTCATGGAAGCCATGGTTGATGTTGTCCGAGCAAGAAGTCTTATTGTTTTCTATGTCCCATACAACATTACGTATATTGTAGTCTCCTGTTAAAATAAAGGGAGCTTCAGGAAATCTCCTTCTCATTGCTTCTACTTCGAGGTAGTGGTCTTAAATAATTGAGCGTCAGAAGAAGGAGGAATGTAGATGCAGCCGACTATAATTTTTTTATAATTTTATTTTATTTAAATATATGTACGTGTAACATGTATTTATATGTATGTATAATAATGTATAAGTGCATGACACAGAGAAGTTATAAAGGGAAAGGTTTTTATATTATACATTTTTTTCATAAATAAAAATAGTGCTAGCCTGATATGCATGATAAATATACAAATGTATAATATAATCTAATATGAGTCCATGACAGTACGTGTTTTTAATATTTCGGATGACGTAAAAATGTATGAAATTGCATAATACATAATATAGTACATGATACAAAGAAATAAAAAAATAACAAGTTTTTGGATTTTAGACGAGTAAAAAGATAATATAAAATTTTTAAAAAACTTAAAAAACAATAGCTCTTATGCGATGCTCTCATAATCGTTGAAAACATAAAAATATCATTCGGGTATCTTTTAAACATGGCTAAACTTATATTAAATATATCTATAGCAGAGGTGTATTTGTTTCCAAGTGTATGTAGACGAGAAATGGGTAGTTAGTCCCAGAATTATTGTTGCAGAATAATATATTTTGCTGAGTGAGGTTGTTTGAGGTTGATTAGTTGCAAGAGTTCACGACAGTCTAATACGGAATAAATAATTTTAAATAAGAAAGTTAAATGACTTATTTTTCCTTTGTTTTCTAGAGTGTGTATTTTGAGTGTATTTAGCAAGAATGTATAGTTTATATGAAGTTTGAAGTTGCGTTGAATATTTTGTTATGTAAATAAGATAGTATGGGGAGCAAACTATTGAAGAGAAACAGGCGGATTTATAGGTTGTTTATGGTTGTTTATGTTTATATGTTTATGTTTTATGTTTATGTTTTATGTTTATGTTTATGTTTATGGTTGTCTTATGGCAATAATAGTCATAATAATAATTAAAAATTGGAACTTTTCTATGTGTTTCTATGTTCTTACGTGTTTTATTTCGTATTTTCTGCATATTGTTACGTATACACTTCGGCGTAATATATATGATTTTTTTTTATAATTTCCTCAAAAGACTGGTATTCACATTGTGGCGTCATTATTGATAAATGAATTAAAAATTACTTTATCTTCGCTACTTTATTAATATCATATTACAGATTATATATTCAAAAGAAGAAGGTTTGTTTGGGTAGAATATTTTCAAAATGGAAATCCCAAGTAGGTCCTAATTAAGAACTTTATTATTTAGGTACATTATGAAAAAATAAATGTTTTCTGATAAAATAAAATTTTCTTTGTTTCTTTATTTAGAGATAGTAATAGTCATCACTTTTGCTGTCATATCAATTATGGCACCCAAACAACAAGCAAGAATTCACAACTGCACAACTTCATAAAAAAACGAACAAGGCCGTGTACACATCAGCTAGTGAGAAATAAAAAATGACCTTCATTGGGTACAACTGATAAAACACTAGTAACAATAAATATATAAAATATTTCTTTACATTCCAATTCGCTCATATATTCCAATTTCTTAACAAATAAAACAGTTTAACGATTTTCCTAGCAGAACGGAAAGCATGTTCCATATTGGGAGATATTCTCAGTATGTCCACTGTGAGAGGTCGCTGTTTAGAGCGACATGGCTTTAGCTTTGTTTAATTACCAAACACGAATAGCCAGGTACTTCACAAACTCCCTCTTTGACTTCCTTCAACCGCACAACATCTCTTATAAAACTTCAACTGAAAACAATGAGCACCAATACAAAATAAACTTTTAAATTCCTGACAAAAGCTTTCCAATTTTCTGGAACACGAGTTTAAAAGAAAAAGTGGTAAAATGAATGTGTTGTGAAATTTAACCAGGGTTTGACCACAATCAGCTGCAAGTCATATCTACCCTTAATAAGGAACTCCAGTCTTTTTTTTATCAATAATGAGGTTCAAACTTAAATACCAGTATATTTAGTTTTTTTTTCTAAAGTTAGTTTTCATAGTTAAAATAATTTTCAAAGCCCGCCAAAATGCTCCAAATCTATGGCCGGTAGGTTTTGATCAATTTTGAGGCTAGAATGTCAAATTTCAAAACAATGATGAGCTTTTCCGTACATAATTTTATATTCTATTTATAGTAAACCATAACTGAACATAAGTAAGAATATTATTTACGTTTTTACGACCTTTAACTGGAAGAATAATAATAGTATTGATCATAAACTTTATCATAATATCTGTATTGGTAATTGGTTAGCTTATGAATACTCTAATTTCTTTCATTAATAATAGTTTTTTTTACATTGATTGACACTCTCCGGCTTTCCTGGTGACAGTGGCGACACATAGACGATCACTTTTGTTAACATTTATTATTCAGCACTTATAGTCAATATAATCCCAGTAGCCAATAGTGACCATTAGCTAATTGGGTAAATAATCAAGACTTTAATTGGGTTCGCAGATTACAATTTGTGAGTACGTATGTATCTCATGGGCTTTCTTTTCTAGTGTCGAAAAACGTAATATATTCAGAATCAACGATCACTGATCTGTATTAATATATGTTTTTAAAGCCATTATGGTTTTCACTGGAGTTCCTTATTTAAAGCTTTTCCCCGAGGTCTTTCTCGCAAACTGTTCGCTCATTGTCTTCCGTGCATAACGATGGCTGGCTGCGGTAAATTGCCATTACAGTTTTCAAATGAGCGAGACGCTGTTTGTTGCTCGGATGCACTCCGAGGGCGGGTGATTGGTGATGAGAGGCGGCGGTGTTTAATTAAACGGAGAAGTTCCGCTCTGAGCTCCGCACCAGGACTGGCTGGCTGGTGGGCTGGGTGATTGGTTAGACGCCGCCCACGACGCTCGCAAGCCGTCCACCAGACCACTGCCTGAATCCCAATGCGACTGATTTTGCAGGATATCGGAATGCTAGAAAAGTACTAGATATGCAGGTAATTGGACCATCAATGTCAAATCTAATAAGCATCCTCGTAAGTCCATTCCAATGTTCCTCCTTTTCACTTTAATTTGTCGAAGTTTATCAGAATTGCAGACACAAATTGAACCTGGAGCGCTGTTCTGGTTCTTTTTGGAAGATTCCTTATCTTTTTCCTTGGGCTTAAAGACTTCTCGATTAACTGCGGAATTCCGGAGAGAAATAGTAAAAAAATCCAAATGCCCTACTTTATATGGTTTCTTCAAAATCCATAAAAGTGACAACACAGTAGGCCTGTCGTGTCACCTGATTCCCCGAATTTCTAAACACCGTCACATATGTATGTAATAATTCGAGTGTTTTATCCCAAATATACTATTAACAATTCCTTTATATGGTTTCTTCAAAATCCATAAAAGTGACAAAGTGTCACCTGATTCCCCGAATTTCTAAATACCGTCACATATGTATGTAATAATTCGAGTGTTTTATCCCAAATATACTATTAACAATTCCTTTATATGGTTTCTTCAAAATCCATAAAAGTGACAACACAGTAGGCCTGTCGTGTCACCTGATTCCCCGAATTTCTAAACACCGTCACATATGTATGTAATAATTTGAGTGTTTTATCCCAAATATACTATTAACAATTCCTTTATATGGTTTCTTCAAAATCCATAAAAGTGACAACACAGTAGGCCTGTCGTGTCACCTGATTCCCCGAATTTCTAAATACCGTCACATATGTATGTAATAATTCGAGTGTTTTATCCCAAATATACTATTAACAATTCCTTTATATTGATTAACCTAAAAACCTACATATTCCTAATAGTTTTAATAATAAGTGTTAAATTACTCGGCAACGTCATTATCGGGAGGCTAATACGCGGATGACAGTACAGTCCAAGATAGCTTTTTGTTTGACAAGCCCCCAAAGGGCACAGAAACTCTAACGGCTTGGAGGGCTTTGAAGCAGAGAATGGTCGGTTACCTGGAGAAGGTCTCCTCTTGGGATAAGAATAACCTCGTCGAATTTAATGTTTCAAAGAAACAAAAATGTCTGATTACGTCTAAAAGGGATCAAAAAGACAATCTAGTCTATTTTAATGGAAGCAATCTTCCCAACAAGCCCTCCATTGATATGATTGATGTAACCTTAAGTGACCAGCTCAGGTATGGGGGCTCCATCGAAGCCAGAGTTAAGTTAGCCTCTCAGAAGCTGGGCGTATTGTACAGAGCCCGCAGATACTTTAATAGTACACGACTGCTGACCCTGTACAAATCGCAAGTGCGCCCCACTGTAGAATTTGGCAGCCACCTCTGGTCGGGTGTCCCAAAATATCTGGAAAAAAACCCTTAACTCTGTGCAGAAACGGGCCGTCCGTTTGATAGATTCGCCGATCTCAACAAACGGATTGCAATCTTTGGAGCACAGGTGTCAGGTGGGAATGCTGTCCTTGTTTTATCAGTATTTTAATTGAAAATGCTCTGATGAACTAGCGTCATTGATCCCTACGGCACCGGTGCATAGTCGGGTCGGGAAACACGCCAAACGCGTGCCCAACATTTGCACACAGTCGACATTTGTCACATGAGAACGGGTCGCCTTTACGACTCGTTCCTGTGTTCAACGGTTCGGCTGTGGAATGATCTGCCGGCCTCTGTGTTTCCTCCATCCTACAACAAGTTCACTCCTTCCTATCCTCTAAAAGACCCTCCACACAGCATCCCCAAAGATGATATAGGCCTCGAGGGAAATTATTTCCTTCAGGGTCTCCTGTGTGTGCATTGTACATATAGTTATTTTTTTACAGATCGATGAACCTGTGAGTGCAATTTGTTAGCCATAAGTAGTAATAATACATTGTCTATAGTTAGTGATAAGATAGAGCATTGGAAAAAACTAACATCTGTACAGCGCCCTTGAGGTGATTTTTCACAAAAACGGCGCTGTACAAATCTTTCAGATATTACTGTTATTATTATCTAAACAGTTGCAGCCATTATCCCAGCCACTCCGGTCAGCGGAGATATTACATTCCAAGACATCATTAGCATTCAAAGTATCACATAGTTATATTATGGAGTCACGTCATCTTTATAGCTTCTTTTTTATCCTCTAGTCGTCTTTTTTGCGACTTGTTTTATTTTCTAGTCTCGGATTTAGGAAGCCGGCTGAGTGCACTCAGGCTCTGGCGGCATTACCCCTGGCCTTCTAGCGGCAGACGTGGATGCTTCCAGTCTGCCATTCCCGATAATTGCACTGAACGTATCCTGTTCGCTCTTGGATTGGCCAGCTACAACTGTTGGTGACTTCCACAACACAGGGTGGCGCAACAAATACACACATATACAAGCAATGGCGCACATACAGTGATGTGAAAAAATTAGGAACGTAGTTATTTTTACTAAAATGCTTCATGGCCGGATACAACTACTGTAGCTACCGAGTAGTTGTTACGGATGAATATTCCACTGCCGGGAAAATCGTACGACTCGAGTTCGAATTCTTAACGGACAGCGGCTTAACCTTTTTCAGAACCCTTTATCAGTGAAAGTGTCAGTATAACAATTCTTAGCGTTTCTGGAATGTTTTTGTTTTCATATATTGAAAGCTAGATTGAAAAACAGCTAGTCGCTTATATTGTCTGACGCGTCTGGTAATTACTTATTCATACGACAAACAAAGTTTAAGATACTTGACATATTCAAAACAGAAGTAAAAAACAATTTAATGGATTATGTTAATTTTAAAACTTCACCCTCTAGCGCCGATGGAAGAAGAAGCCGGGGACGCCCGATGACGATATGGCACGATCGAGTGAATCAAATACTTGAGTCGTGCCATGTCA
Source organism: Halesus radiatus (assembly GCA_022606495.2). Taxonomy (NCBI): domain Eukaryota; kingdom Metazoa; phylum Arthropoda; class Insecta; order Trichoptera; family Limnephilidae; genus Halesus; species Halesus radiatus. The sequence goes on from JAHDVE020009006.1 coordinate 116,440, forward strand.
GAAGTTGTCAAAAACAAACCACTAATCCAAAATGGCACATAATGCTAACATATGATAAACATATGTGTACCAACATAACAAAAAAAATCGATAATCGAATCTACACAGCCCGCGAAAATTCAAAATTCACCTTTTCTTTTGAACACACCTCGTATTTCGCGTCGCGCCCGCGTGGTGTAATTCATGACTATTCTTTCTTTTTATTAATGCTTAGAATTAATTAAAAGACAATGAAACATATATTTCATCGTTATATAAATATGTACAGAAAAATAAACAATCACAAAAAATAAGTAAAGTACAAAAATAAATGGAGACATTCAATTGAAAAAGTATTTTCGAAATATATTTAAAAAATTGTGTATTTTACAAACAATTAGAAATGTTGCGAATGGTATTAAAAGGTATAAAAAATAAACTAAATATGATATGAAAGTCTGAAGTATAAATACGTACCCGTCACCGCTTACCGAGCACACATGCACACCACACAACAGTGAAGCGCAACTGATTAGCTGTGTGTCTTAAATTCATGCCGATCGATGACTCACACATTCGTAAAACTAAGTCCTGCCCGTTCGAGGGTACGGCATATATTTCGAAGACGTTTTTATACGTACTACCCGTACTCGATACTGTTTACAAATGACGTATAAATACGTTACGCTCGGTTAACAGGTTAATTATATTTAATTTACTATTAAAGCTTTTATGATTTCCAAAATATAATATAAAAATACAGTGGTGACTACAAAGTAATTTTTACTTCATTTATTAAGGCCGTATAACCAGAGAGCCAGAATTCAATGTTTCTATCAAAAACGGTTATCGCACTCAGCGGGAGATGGCGACACTACAGCGTACTCCAGTCCCGCGAACCAACGTATCGTACAGTGTGGTTCTGATGAAATTATTGATGAATTTTCGGTTCTAGCATTTTTACCGAATAAGTTGTCACTTGGGTCTTGGGCATGGAAGTGCGTAAACATGGAAAGGTAAATAACCAAATATATAGCATTATGCATCTACCGCGATTTATTGCACACAAAATGTGCAATAATATGTACCTACATTCAAAATGGAACAGCAGGAATACGCAACTTTTTGTTGTTCATTTTACAAATAGCGAAACTAAGAAGAAAGTTTTTTGATTTGATAATAAATATTTATATTAAAAAACAAATCATATGATAATATTTTTTTATAATATTGTTTTAAAGGAAAAATAATAATAACAATATTAACCGCCCTACCCATACAAACGTACCCAATACGGCTGCTATATTATCGCCCGAACGCAACAAGCCGTATCCCGTACGTTAAGGTACAAAAAAAGCTATACCCAAAACACACAAAACATTCGAATACGTCAAGTTTGTTCCTGCTTTATCTCGTATAGTATTTCAACGGATGAGTTCGGATAGTTTCGTCTCTCCCTTACAAGTTACGTCAATTTATTTGTTGTTTTCCAAATAGCAAAACTAAACAAAACGGGTTTTTTGATAGCGGATATTATCATTAAATCAAAAAACATACATATTATGTAAAAAGTAATTTTATTGTTTAAAATAAAAATAAAACAAAACTTAATATTAAATGACACGCAATTGAAGACTTCATATATTACACTTTATTTAATTCCGCCATTTTGGATTTTGGATATGAATTTTATAAACATAATAAGTGTGCTCTAAGGCAGTCATATTTTGAAATACAGGTCGTATATTTTTGGCTAATTTAATTAACATATATAGTTTTTTAATTAGTATGAAAAAATATTTTTCGCTTTTTTTGTATTTTAAATACGTATTTGTTTAGTTTTGGCATAATTTTAACTTAAGTTCATGAAAGAAATTAGGGTATTCACGATCAAACCAATTATCAATACGGATATTATAATAATGTTAATACTCAATACTATTATTATTCTTGGAGTTGAAGTTTCTAAAAAGGTACATACTTTTTTACTTATGTTTTGTTATGGTTTACCATGAATAGAATATACAATTATGTACGGTGAGAGTCTTTATTTTGACATATGATATTCTAACCTCGAAACTCATCAAAACCGACCGGCCATAGATTTAGAGCGTTTTTGCGGGCTTTGAAAAATTGAAACTTTGAAAATTATTTTAACTATGAAAACTAACTTGAGAAAAAAAAAGTCCTGGAGTTCCTTTTTGTGATTATGATTTATTTAGAATAGACGAGCTATACAGGGCCAAGGTTTGCATCGCACGTGTGCATTTGTGCAAATAAAAATCCATCAATATTCTGAATTCTTGTAAAAAATTAGTAAACATCAACACAGACATAACCATTCTACAAGAAGAAGAAATGAAATAAGACTTCCCTTTCGAAAGAAAACAAAATCGCAAAACTCATTACTACATAATGAAAACTCATTACTATATAATGAGGAATAAACTGCGCATGATTTGAATGATCAAATACTCGACAGAACTCTGAACTAAACTTAAAACTCATATTTTCAGACAATCATATCCTTACATGGAAGAAATGCACCAGTAAATTGCTTAGCTAGGCTAGCCGGTTAGTGCTTACCTAAACTCACTTATAGAAAAAGTAAAAAAATTTCACCCATCGGTTCGCAAATGCGTCCACATTCCGCAATACTGTAAATAACTAAAAGTGTCAAAAAAATAAAAATGACAATATCCGTTTATTTTCGTTTAATATCTTTGGCATAGTATAAAATCTGACTGAATACCATTGATTCGTTCGGACTACCCTATACATATAAGGTACATGCATTATTAAATATATCGCTTATCAATGTTTTTCAACAAAATATTAATTCCAAAAATGTTTTTGATGTCGTGACTTGTGTTTTTTTTTAGATTTCTCATTTCGTCTTTTCCCGTCAATTTTTAATAATCAGTTGCTAATCAGAGCGACGCGAAGAAACGTCTACCCGCTGCCAGCTCTCGGCAGCTAGTGTCGGTTTGACCAGTGTAAATGAGTATCGCGCTAACTAGATAAAAAAGGCAAATGCGAGTTAATAAATTTATTAAAATATTGTACTTTTTCAATTATTATTTTTTTTCTTAATATGTCAAATTATTTAATTATATATGAGTACAGTGGGTGAGTAAAAAAAAATTGAAATATATCGATTAGTACGTGCGTAAATAAATAGACAAATTGAATGAGTTTCGTAGCAAAACGCGTGCTCGGAATTTTTTATTAATGATTTTATTTAAAGTAAAATTGACTTTCCTGTATATATATATATATTCCTATATATTCCTGTATTTCCTGAATACTGTATCATTAGGTGATACGAAATGTGTGTGTTTTATAACAAACGTTCGTTTGAAAATGTAAAAATCTGCGCAATGACCAACGGAAGAACTTTATTACATAAAAATGTATTTATAATTTTTCAAAATTTCAAACTTACAATGCTAAATAAAATAACAATCTTTCAAAATCAATTAATGTTATTTTGTGGAAAAGAGTCGACACGTCTAGAATTCGTTTAAAAAATGACTTTTTTCATTTGTGTCTGGTTATATCTCCTTAATAATCACGCCACAAAGTGAATACCAATCTTTTGGAGAAATTATATCAATTAAAATCTTAGTACTGCAAGTTACAACCCCCTATACTTACGTGAGAGTCCCGTGATACCTTCCAGTCTCATTAACGTGACCGTGCATTAGTGGCCGAGCTTCGACTCACTAAAGAAAGTCTCAGGTTTTGTGTAGCTATCGTAGAACAGAGTATACTTTTAGAATGCCTTTGTTTTATGGTGCCCCGTCCCTCTGCAACATGACCACCTGACTGGACTTTCGTGTTAATTAGAGGTCCCGGCAAAAGCACAGACACTCCTTTTTTTTAAATATCAACAAGCATAAGGATATAGCGCAAATAATTTTAAAAGGTAACTATTAAATGTGGCATTAGGTCGTACGATGACATCAGAGAGTATATAAAGAATAAAAGCTCATGAAGGATATAAAATTAAAATATATGAGTACATTTAAAACATATATATTAATATTGATTGAAAAGATAAGATAGTATTGTCATCTTGTACTTCCGTGCAGTTAAATAGATCAGCTACATCTGCGTATCTATTAGTAACTTCATGTAATCTAGGTACAATCGAGTGTTTGTAATGCTCAGTCCTGGTGTTGTTACATTTAGAGAGGATTTTGGAATGCTGGACAGGGTAGAGGGTATGAACCCTTCTGGTCCGCGAGTCGACCCATTATGGTAGTCTTCAAGTTAGGGAAAGGCCAGCAAATTAAATTTCTGAATTATGATTTTCTTTTTAATGGTCTTAAGCACTAGTTTCCTCTTCCAGTCATACTGAACCTGGTTTGCTTACAGTTATTTTTTTAAATATATGCTTACTTAATTAAATCATTGCTTTTTTTACAATAAAATGGGCCAGAATTTTCATAAAAATCAATTAAATTAAAAGTCATGAGTCAAGTTCTAAGAAAAAACACTTTGGTTAGGAATTTTTAGAAATGAAATTTTTTTGTTATTATTTATTTGCTGCACGACGATCTTATCAATATATATATTTTTTAAGTACTGAATTTTAAAGTAAATTTTTTCTCGTAGCACATACCAGTACCTATCAAACACATGTACATAATCTCTTTTTACTTAATTTTTACTCTTTTTTATTAATATATTAATACTCTAATTTGATCGGCGGAGTTATTTTTCAAATCCTTCGATTTTGACTTGCTTTCTCCCACATCTCGATCTACAACTGGGTCGATTACTGCATAAACCGCATTTGTGTAACCTTGGAGTTCAATTTTATTTTCAAATCATTCGAATTTGAACTGCTTTTTAATACATTTCGTACTTCTTCAGTATGGTAGATATTTTATTGGACTTCATAAAGTTTACTTATTTCGCTTAGTTAAAGTGGCAATGCTGAAAATATTTATCAAACATTGTGATAAAACACTTTTAACACAGTTCTGCAGTATTTTTTTTATGTTTTAATTAGGGTTGAAAAATATTGCACTTAAAAAAAATCAGGAATTACTAGTTTATATTTGCTATTTTATTCGTTTCTCTCAGTTTTAAAACACCAACATATTTATTTGCGCACCTAGCGGTGGGAATGTGAACTAAATAACGTTTGACAAATTTGTTATATCAACCTTATTCTATAGTAGTTATATTTTGATCAATAGAGTCGATACTATTTATATTATTTATTTTTATTTAAGTTTTGTCCTTAATTGTAGACCTCCCCGGAAGAAGGGACTCTGTAATACATTTAGTCAAAAACCAAAATTCATCATCTTTGTAGAATTGCTGGATATTTTTGTATTTTATTTTGACAACACTGCTATGGTTAATATCTACGTTTATTTTTTTTTTAAATTACGCATTATGCATGTATGTTACCCAAAATGGCGGACCCTCAATAGGTTTATCTGCGATATCTGGCTATTAAAGCCCTAAATGTGGGGAAAAACGTGTATTCGATATAGAAAACTGAAAAGATAGTGTACGTAACCGCGATAATGTTGTAATGTGTGAATCTGTTTTTTGCCTCTCCTGAACAGTGGTGGTTTTTCTGTAATATGCGTTAGTGTCTTTTATAATGTGTGAATCTGTTTTTTGCCTCTCCTGAACAGTGGTAGTTTTTCTGTTACGTGCGTTAGTGTCCGTTATAATGTGTGAATCTGTTTTTTGCCTCTCCTGAATAGTGGTAGTTTTTCTGTTACGTGCGTTAGTGTCCGTTATAATGTGTGAATCTGTTTTTTGCCTCTACTGAACAGTGGAGGTTTTTCTGTAACGTGCGTTAGTGTCCGTTATAATGTGTGAATCTGTTTTTTGCCTCTCCTGAACAGTGGTGGTTTTTCTGTCACGTGCGTTAGTGTCTGTTATAATGTGTGAATCTGTTTTTTGCCTTTCCTGAACAGTGGTGGTTTTTCTGTAACGTGCGTTAGTGTCTGTTATAATGTGTGAACCCGTTTTTTTCCTCTCCTGAACAGTGGTGGTTTTCCTGTAACGTGCGTTAGTGTCTGATCTTAAACATGTCGCTTGAACCATTTGAAATAGCTCATTCACTGTTTTTATTTGGCATGTCACCAAAGAAGTTTATACCTCCCCACCGGCGCGTAGTTCATAGGCTTAAAAGCTGTACCTACCCCAAGAAAATGAATCATAGGAATAATTTAAAAGAAAATAGAGATAGAAAAAAATACGACGAATTTCAGTGCAATACATTTTTTTTACAAAAAATTGTGAATATTTTCCACAATTCTTTTACAAAAATTTGTGAATATTTTCCACAATTCTTTTACAAAAATTTGTGAATATTTTCCACAATTCTTTTACACCAATAAACTGTGTCTATTAAACTGTTAAATCAATTGTTTAAGATACAACCTACCTTTGGATAAATGTATAATGACCTCAATATCAATCATCCAATGTCCTGTTTGCGCTGCCATCTGTGGAATGAAATATGAACGAAAAGCTTTCCTTGAAGAAAGCTATATTTTTTCGCATTGATATTTTTTACCGTAATCTTAAATTAATCCCTTTGTAATATTTAATCATTGTATAAGATAATATGAACCAATCCTAAATGAAACACGAAACCGAAGAAATACCGCATGCCACTGATACCTTTATACTTTCAGTGTTTTTTTTTCGGTTTCGTGTTTCATTTAGGATTAGTTCATATTACTTAAGGGTCCAGTATAAGACCGCGTATTCACCGCCGTTAGGAATTTTAGGCCTCAAACTTAAAACCACGGACCACCGCGATCCGGCAGCAGGATTGGGGAAATGTGGATAATTTAGACCACGGCGGATTAAAAAAAATGTTCAGAGTATTGATGCAATACGAAACAAAAAACATTTGCTCTATATTTTTTTCGTTTATTCGCTGTATAAAAATAAATAAATAGAAGCTTGACAGACTTAACTTAGCATCTGTTGGTAATAGGATAGGGTAACTGATGAGAATATGTTTTTTTCAATTTATATATAATATATTAATTATTGTCAGTAGCCATACAAAGTGCCTCCCTTTTACAAAAGATTTGTTTTGTTACTATTTACATATTTATTTCTTCACAGCATAATCTTTTTTTTAGCTTCGGAAATATTATAGAAATGGGTAACGTGGACCAACTGCTCAGAAATACTTATAAGCACAGCTTTTTGACACAGGGAATTATTTTCATGGATTTTGAATCAAGGAATCCGTTTTTCGATTGTCCACTAGGGGATTCAATGTGGTTGAAATGAATTGGATGCTTTTTTATATGGCTATTCTATTAGTGGCTTTGGTTTTTATTAATGGTTAAGTAATTCTACTATTACATTTGAATTGGGAACCAAGATGGAGGATGTGAATTAGATCCCGTTTATTAATCGGGAATTAGAATTATTTGTCTTTTGATAATTTTTGGGATTTAGAAACGCCCTTCAATATTGTATACTACACAGCAGTAAAAATATAACATAGGTAGATAACGATGATTTACAACCCACTTCAGACGCACACAATAAGCTTGAATGCAATTCACCAAGTCAATGAAGGCAATAAGAAAAACTGATATTTTGCCGGTGAATAATACCTATAACAGGGAGTATTTTCACAAAAGTCTCCTATCTTCCCCTTGCCCCTCTCAAGCAAAAGTAGACCAAATATGCTATAATTTGTTATTTCAGATTTCTTTCAAAATTTTTGTAAGTTGTCATTCTTCGCTATTTTTTAGTGGTTTGGTCAATTTTGACAGTGAAGGAGTAATTTTTCGGTAAAGGTTAATCTATTGTTTTTAAAGTAGACTAAAGATGGTACAATTTGAAAACAAATTGGTCTCCAAGGACCTAATATCGTCCGAAATACAGGTGTTCTAAATAAAGAAAAACATTCTATGTTATTATGATAACATAGAATATTTTTCTTCATTTCAAATTGTAGAATCTTTAGCCTACTTTAAAAAATATTAATTAACCTTCACCGAAAAATTACCCCTTCACTGTCAAAATTGGTTAAACACTAAAAAAAATGGCGAGAAATAAAAAAAAAACTTCGCTATTTTTTTTAAAATTATTAATTAAGGGGTAATTTTTCGGTGAAGGATAATTAATATTTTTTAAAGTAGGATAAAGATTCTACAATTTGAAATGAAGAAAAACATTCTTTGTTATCATTCTTCGCATTTGATTTCAGTTCACTTCCAAACACTTTAATTCCGATTTTGAACCAAATCAGTAGAGAACTCAAAATTAAAAATGACCATCGAAATTACTCAGGTTGACATTAAATTTGACTTCAGCACCCCCCTAATATGACTTACGCTGCTTTCTAACCAAATCGGTGTGAATATCTAGAAATTCAAAATAGCCGCTAAAACTATGGATTTTGATAGGCACAGATCGGCATACTTATACATGCAGTCAGGGGCGTCAAGATTGTAAATTATATGGGCACAAAAATGTTAAGATTTTAAAAATAATTCGTTCATTCATTAGTTTTGCTGTTGACCGCCTGCAAAGATCTAATCTTGTAGATCTGTACCACGTCCGTCAGTTTTTTCCAGTGCGCAGGTCTTTTATATTGTGCCGTATAATAAATTAATCACTTTTTGGACCATCTTAAAGAACGTTGCAAAGAAATGTGATTATAACAAAAAAATCGAAAATACGTAATTCCTACATTCCGGTGGCAGTTTAACACCTCTCTTCCCAGCTATTCGTCATAAAACAGACAAAAATATCGAATTTCAAATCGACGTCCGCTCGCTCTGAAGGACTTCTCACAACTGATTTACTCCGGCGAAATAAAACGTTTTATCAACAATCGCGCGGGCCAGAAATTGTCATACGTTTTTTGTATGACGGAACTGAATTTAAAAATGCCTGAACTTTGAGGGAATTACAGTGAAAATCTAAATTTACTGAATTATTTTTAATAAACGCTTTTGGTTCTTGATCTTATTTACTCTGAGATTGTGGAAGGATTTTGATTAAATATGTTTGTAATGTGTGCAGTTAACATAACGGCGAAGGCATTGTCGAGCGTTTTACTTAAAATTACTGTAGGTGTTTCATATATAATATAAAAGGTTACAGTTTAAGAATTTACGTCACTGAAAACCTTAGACACTTTCGTAACTTTCTGTTAAGAATTTGCAGATAAATTTTGTGTTGTATTGCTTACGTTAGCATACTGCGAAGTGACGTTTAGCGCCTTATTTGAGTCTTCCCCCTTAATATTTACTGATTGAATATTACAATGTGGTTTATAAACTTCAAGAAGTTATCAAAAGAAGTTAAATAATCCCTCGTTTTATCAATGGTTTGTGTTTTCTGAGTTATTCCCCGTTAATTATATAATACGACGTGGGGTTCTATTGCCATATTAAATATAATTATATATAATTCATAGTACATACACATGGGCAAGGAACTTGTATTCTCATTTATTAAGTTGGCCACGAAAATCAGCGGAAAATTATAATAAAATGGACATTTTTAGATATTCATTACGTCTTTTTAGATATTCATTACGTCTAAAAGTGGTCGAAGTGACAATGTGGTCTTCTTTAATGGAAGCAATCTTTCCTACAACCCCTCCATTGATATGCTTGGTGTAACCTTAAGTGACCTGCTCAGGTATGGCTTTATTTTTTTTGATTTCTTAGTTTCCCTTTGGTCATGAAGTGACGAAACATTTAAAGTTACTGTCTCTAAATTTACAGGTTCTTCATACAAATAGAACGGCGTCTTTGCGCCTCACACTTTTCACCGCATGATGGTAGTTTTAAATAATACCTGACCGTTATTGTCAATTGCGTCTTGTGGTCTCTGTAGGGAAAAAATCTGTTCATAGGTATGGCAGTTCCATCGAAGCCAGACTAAAGTTAGCCTCTCAGTAGCTGGGCGTACTGTACAGAGCCCGCAGATACTTTAATAGTACAGAACTGCTGACCCTGTACAAAACAAGTACTGTAAAATTCGGCAATCACCTCTGTTCGGGAGCCCCAAAATATCTGAAAAAAACCCTTGCCTCTGTGCAGAAACGGGCGGTCCGTTTGATAGATTCGCCTATCTTAACAGACGAATTGCGATATTCGGAGCACAGACGTCAGGAGGGAATGCTATTCTTGTTCTGCCGATATTTTAATGGAAGATGCTCTGAGGAACTAGCGTCATTGATCCCTTCGGCACCGGTGCACAGCTGGGGAACACGCTAAACGCACCTCCAACATTTGAACATGGTTGACATTTGACACATGAGAACGGGTCGCTTCTACGACTCGTTCAGGTGTTAAACAGCTTGGCTGTGGAATGATTTGCCGGCCTTTGTATTTCCTTCCTCCTACAACATGTCTCTTCAAGACCCGTGATCACTCCTTCCTACCCTCTATAAGACCCTCCACACAGCATCCCCAAAGATGTTGTAGGCCTTGAAGGAAATTATTTCCCTCAGAGCCTCCTGTGTGGAGTTATTGTAATTTATTTTTTTTTGAACTTGGAATCACACAGCCTACTCTTGGGCATAGAGCAATTCATGCTACTGCTCCCCACAATTACTACGTACATTGTCTTCCCCACAGAAATGAGCCCGACGAACCTCTTGAAATGGCTCATTCGCTATTTTTCTCTCGTTTTCCCAAGAAACCAGCCGCATTATTGTATTGTTTTCTTCAAGTAGGTACTTACCAAATTGCTTACGTCGCTTGCTAATCGAAATACAATCTTTATTCTAATTCAAAGATTGATAATAAAGGTAATTTAAAAAAAAACCATCATCATTTTCCACTGAAAAGCTTTTTACAATATTCAATGTACCTACAGTAGATAAAATTTATAAAAAATATGCAATTATTCAAATCTTTAAAAAAAAACGTTAAATAAATTACAATTTAATATATCCGCAAGGTATCAGCAAAACATTAAAATCCCGCCATTCAATACTAAGCATACGCAAAACACATACCTATATCTAGGAATAACTTTTTTTAACAATCTGCCATCCGATCTTAAAATTATAGAAAATATCCATGAATTTCAACATATATTAAAAAATTACCTCAAACTACTGTAACAATTTTTTTAAATTTTATTTTTTTTTTTTAATTATTATTAGATTTTTTTGTCTTTTATTATTATCTTCTCTTCTTTTCTTCTACTTCTTTTCATTTCTTTTATTTTCTTTAATACTATTACTAGTGATAAATTACAAAATTTACACGACAAATTCATCTTTTCCTGCTATTGTACAACAATATTTCAAGTTATGATCTGATTAATTAAGCGATAATCACTCACCAAAAACAAGAACCTTGTTTCTTTATGGTGAGGAATAGCTATATTATATTTTTTGCTACACTATATGAATCATGTCTTATTTATATACTCTCTGTAAAAAAAATTATCATATTAAATAAAAAAATAAAAAAATAATAATATTATTGCGAACTCATTACGTCTAGATTTACTGCGTCCCGCTCAGGGCGAAGTACTTATTTAGTTCGCATTGAAATTTCGATGACAGTTTAGCGGTTTGTAGTTTGTCAGGTTGACATTGTAACCAAACCGCTCGCGCTCTCGCCTCATATTCGTGCTGTCTCCGTCCGAGGCGTCATTAATAATCCCGTTGCATTCCATCGCGTGCAGTCGTGTTTACCACAAACATCTCCGGTAATGTATAAAGCCGCGTCTCCTGCGACTGTTTTTTTTTAAACATTTACACAAAAAAAACAAAACAAATGAGCGATACCATCCACATTCCTGTGTGTGTATAGAATGTTTTATCTTCCGACATCGAGGGAAAACATTCCCCTCGCGGGGGAAGAGGGGAAAGGGGGGAAGGTTTGTTTCATTTTTAATAGGTATAATAATCTATCTATGCGTCCCGTCCGATGGTACTTAAAATGGTATGGTATCATAAAACGGACGGGTTTTTAGGTTAGGTGTGCTGAGCCAAATTATAACATATTATTATAAGAAGTTGCTTATGTATCAGTAATAATAATAATAATGTATTTAACTGTTATGTATTCTCTTATTTTGTATGCTATTTCTAATAGCATTACAGTCCTCTTTTAAAGTACACATCGTGAGGTAAATATGCATACAAGCACGTCTTTTTCTTGTTAGTTTTATTATTATTAAGAGAAAAACCCAAGCTAAGAACCTAAAACCTATTTTATACATCATAAAATATATTAATTAGACATAAAATATGTTTTTGGGTTCTTAGTTTGGGTTTTATACGTAAATTTAAAAGCAAAAACCAACCTAAAGCCAAACAAAAACTCAAACTTTAAATTACTTAAAATGCGTGATTTTGCTTCTCCTGTGACTGAAATAGTTGTTGTTCCTCATTGTAATTAAACTAATATAAAGTGTTTTTCATTAATTTTGTGCGTATTAAGAAAGTCGTGCTTATTTGCATATTAATATTATAAATACGAATATTAGGAATAAACACATCCATTGACTATATTACTGGTTTACACAAAATATTTCTTTTTAATTTAACATTCTTTTTTTTTTGTTTTCTTCAAATGAATATGTGTTATTCCAACCTATAAAAATATTTAGTACATTCAAAAGATTATTCTACAACTCATATTGTCGTCTACGCAAAATGCTTTGTTTTTAACCAAAATAAATCATTTTAGCAGGAGACGGAATGTGCATGAAAACAAATGTTTTTGTTCGTGATTTTTGTGTAATGTTTGGGAAAGGGGAGACGTGGCTTTAAATCTCATTTTATACAATATTGCCTTCGTTGCTTCGTTCTTTGCTGCCTTTAAAATAATATCTACGTCTAGATTTCACTATTGTCAGTATTACGAGATTAGCAGAAAATTGCATTTATATATCGTATTATAATATTTTTGTGTACAGTGCCAGGAAACATTTCTCCCTCCTCCTGTATCAATTGTGGTTAGAGGTGCATAAATGTGGAGATAATATTCTATACCCAGTGAAAGGGCTGCCTATTGCTGCGGTAGGGCTTTTATTTATTTTTCAAAGCATTGTAAAGTGTGTCTTATGTGCTAGCGCACTTGCTGATACCAATCTTATATTTAAGCCCGCTCACTAACGGATGGAGGGTGTACCAGACGTAATCTGGCACACAAGCGAACTGTATGAAGCCGGCTGATCCCAATCTACGGAGCGAGGCTGGGAGGGGAGGTAGCACTCCTACCGTTCCCTCGACGTAGAGGAACGGTACTGACGACAACGACTTTTGTCCAGTCCGAGGCAGTGGTCGGAATAAAAGAAGGCGGGTTGTTCAGAAGTCAGAAGTTCAGAAGAGCGGGCGGTGGGCAGAGAGAAGTACTTGTCAGGCTGGCGGTCGAATGTTAACTGCCCAAAGTGGCTTTCGCAGGCCACTTAAGGCATTCCAAAACACGCCGACCTACGGCGCCGTGTGAATGCCCGACAAGGCTGTCTCTGTCCCACCGCCGTACTGCTCTTATGTTTTATTTCAGTCATTTTAGTTTGAGCGGTCTGGGGCAACAAGCTCGCTACAGACCGCCCTTTACATATATTAACAAACAACAATAATATGAACAATCTATACATAAGAAATACGAAGACGAAAATGGCCGCGTCGGGCCATTCTGGGAGACGGTGACGTCTGATACAGAGGGTATAAGATGGAATTTGGGCGGTGATCAAGGGGGTCGGTTCTGGGGTCCAGCGGCCGAAGTTGGAGATAGAGGGATTCGAGTTTGATTCTATTTTGGAGTAAAATGTTTTGCTAAATCTGTTATATGTTTTCGGAGTGGGGGAATTTATAAAATTGCATTTACGGGTATATATTGTTTACTCTGAATGAGCATTATTTGTTTATACATCATGCCACCATGGCAATGTGTGTTTTACACAAAAAAGCAATTTGCACCTGATTTTTTAATTAAGTTTTCCACAATGCCGTGTCTAAAACTTTTCTTTTTTAGTGTTACTTTATTGCCGAGCGGGTAACTGTTGTCGCTCTTTTTTCTTCTCGTGTGTAAGGCTCCGATTTTGTTTTATTTCGATTCTGTGAGTAATCCTATAACTTCCACAAAACGTTCTCGACTGTGGAATTTTATGGGAGAAGTTGTTAATATTCTCGCAGTTATTTGTTCCACTAAAGGGGTGACTTTAATTGCTCAGTCAGGTGCCTACACACAGTGGCATGCATTGCGCCTTGACCAAGGGTAGGCTGTGGCTTAGCAGGTGTTGATAATCACAATTCATTCCGAAAACCCGAACGTCTTAGTAATCTAAGACGTTCGGGTTAGACTAATCCCGCCGAGAGTCATTCTTGAAGTTTCCATTATTTCTCCAAATTGATTTATTTCGCACACTCTGATGTACTGTACAAAATAAACTACCAAATGTGTTCCGAAGGCGGTAAAAATAATATAATATCATGTAAATCGTTTAAACGTGTAAAATGATTTATTTATTTATTAAAAAAAACCTGTTATATTAGGTACACATCAGGGTCATATCCTTCTTAGAGTTCGCCTTGGATGTCCGCGACAAAATCCCAGTTACATTTTACCGTGGTATTTTATTATGTATTTCCTATTCACGTTCATATGGCGATGCCCGTGAGGGTGAAACCGGTCCGATTGAAAGAAATAAATGGAAAAAAGTAATCAAGAAAATTCATTTTAATATCGAATTTCACCATGAATTGACAGTTTCAAAATTAGAAATAATTTAAATTTGTGACAAAACTCTGACGCAAAACCTTCACACTAAACATTTAATTAAAATTGTACTATTTCTTTGTATCGAAATTACTGGTTTTTGTCAATTAAAATATTCATTAGCGGTGGCAATTGGTTATCAAAATTATTCGACAACGTCCATACTATGTGACACGTCGATTCGCGTCCGATCACCGATGTTAAGCAACATTGTGCACTGTCGCCAGTTGGATGAGTGACCGCATGGGAATACCACCATCCGTTGGCCTGTTTTTAACCTCCACTCAGCATCCACAAAGGTGACACAGGCGCTTGGGGATATACTTAACGTTCTGTGATTTAAAAAAAAAAATAACACGAAATGCACGACAAAATAAATTAATCAAAACCGATCGTTTTCATTACCATTTTCAAGTTGATTCGCATAATTTAATTGAAAAATAATTATCAATTTAAAGTAATAATAAAAAAATTATAAATTCGTTTTTACTGTTATGTATAATAAATTCTTAACAGTTTTTTTATAAAATAATTATTTTTCATTTTCTTATCTCTAGATAAAAATAACGTTTTTAGCAATGAAAAATATACTGCATACGACATGCACGTTGTATGCAGGCGAAATCGAAAAACTCACCTAATGTAAAAGATCTTTGATAAACAGCTCTAACGGCCGTTCTTCCCAACTTTTCGAATGATCAATCTGAGGCACCGATCAGCCAAGTGTTTTGTTGAGCATTCCAAGCATTTTTATCCTATATTGTATATGGAGGTACCCCCCCACTTTCGCGGACTATAAAATAGTGCCCGACCACGTTATAGAAAATAAAACAGTGGCCTCCTGCTTTCATAGAGACGTACATTTGATATTTGACTTTTCCCTTTCATGAAAAACAAGTCAAAACGTAGCTTATCATAAGTAAAATAACTTAGGTTGTCTTCAGTTTTATTTAAAACACACAAAAACATGTTTTGACATTTGAAAACGAAAATAAATCTTGGCCATTCAATATTTGAATCGTGATAAATAGGTCTCGAACTAATAATGACCTTTGACATTTCCCTGATTGTTCACCCTTTTGACACTTTTTATAACTAGCCTTGTTGAGGGGAACTTAATCCATAAAAATCGGTATCCTGAATTGATCGTAAATTCGATCGTGAATTTCGTTGGAAAGAGCGTATTTGTGAATTTGAACAGTGTTGATGCAAACTTTCAGCTTAACAGTTGCTCAGTAGGTTTGGGAAGAACGGCCGTAAATGAAGGCGTTTAAAGCTTAATATAATGTAATAATAATAATAAATTTCTTTATTCTGTGATGTGGGGAAGTTCCTGCAATCCCACACGGACTACACATCGCATAGAGACTGTAAGTACACAATATAAATATAACTAATATCATAAATAATAAAATATTTAATAAAAATACCAAAGAAGAAACTAGTTCAGTAAGAGAATTAATAAATGAACAATAAAGAACTCCAGTCCAATTTTTTTCTATCAATAATGACATTCAAACTTAAATACCAGTATATTTCGTTTTTTTTCTAAAGTTAGTTTTCATAGTTAAAATAATTTTCAAAGTTTCTATTCTTTCGTTTCTAAAAATCTATGGCCAGTCAGTTTTGAGGTTAGAATGTCAAAACAAAGACGAGTTTTACCGTACATAATGTTATATTCTATTCATGTTAAACCATAACTAAACATAAGTATGGTAAACATTGTAGTAAACTTGGAATATATACAATTCTACCCCACTATCAAATTAACAAATTACAATCCATTTTTAACGCTGCGGCAAGACTAATTTCAGGCGTATCTAAATACTCCCACATTTCAGAACATCTAAAATATCTTCACTGGCTCAAATATCCTGAAAGAATCCAGTTCAAGCTTTGCTGGATGGTTTTTAAATCAATTAACGGGATGGCCCCGGCTTACCAATCGGAACTCTGCATCCCAGAAAATTCCAATTCACGCCAGTCAATAATAATAATAATATTCGGATGATTTTTATAGCGCCGTTTTTGTGAAAAATCACCTCAAGGGCGCTTTACAAATCTTACTTCCTATTCTTACATTATTCCTATATTAAATCTATGACTTTTTTTTTTTTTTGGACACTATCATTACACATTATTTATAGACCATATAAAGGATGCAGTTAAATTATCAAAACTAAAAACGGCTTGGTCTAAGTTTTCATAAATGTTTAATTGAAAAAAAAAAATAGAAGCTATCTGTATTTATTCCTTACGATATATTGCAAGACTCTAATACGAATGATAGGAGTTATGTGAAGTTGGGCGGCGGGTGAGGACGGGGGCCGGGGGTACTGATCCTTTCTTCCAATCTTCTTTGTCTTTGTTGGTGACGCCCCTGGGCTGCGTAACGGGACGCTCGGTATTGGTTTGCCCATACGCCAGGTGGCGCTCGTCGGCCGGCTTCAGGATCTGGAAAGACCACATCAGCGTGTCGTCTATTTCTCGCCCAGCCGGTGGTATCCTTCTCGGGGTCGGACCACAGCAGGCCGCGGAGCAGCCTTCTCGGGCACGTCCGTGGGCCGCATGATGCACCGGATCTGCTCCGTGAACTGGAGGTCAGAACTCAGGTCGCTGTGACAGCAGAAGATCTTCTCGTCAAATGTTTTTATTTCCTATTGCGCCTTTCTCGGTAGCCACGAAATCTAATTTTGCGGATTGCAGTTGTGGTACACAGTGTTCAAGGTTATACAGCGATATCTTTGCAGCTTATTAAAGGCTCCAAAATAGCACATTCACGATTAAGTTTGAGTTTGAGTTGTCTAGCTCGTATACGATATTGTTTACAATCACCACAGTTCAAAGAATAACATTGTAAATCATTTACTTTGGGACACTTTTAACAAGCAAAGAGGTCTTTTAATAAGCACATGTGTCGAACGCTTCGACCGACCGATGCTTTTGGGTTAGTTTAGAACGACGCGACAGATTTGAACTTAAAATATTTGGGTTTTTATTTGATTTTTTATTATAAACTTGATTTAAGCCCGAAACGGCCACACTAAAATTGTATGATTTTTATAAATGTAACCTATAAATTATTGCGGTTATTTTACGCTACTTTAACACCGGAAAAATTAAGAACTAAGCAATATTTCCCAGATAAACTGGAGCGCTTATAAAAAAGCTGCCGGCTGCTGCGAGAGCGCCAAAATAAGTAGTTACGGACAGAATACAATACAGGGTTTTTTCTTTAAAGGAAGATAAACTTTGTCGGCTTGCGAATAACCAGACAATCTTTGAAAATCTTCCACTACCATCACAATAAGCGGAAGATGTTGCTTATGTCGTGATGAAGTACTTAGCCAGCTGAGGAATTAAACTCACGACTCCTTGGTGGGATCCAGACGCGATGCCAACTCAGCCACTGTTCTAAGATATTTAACTTAATACCAAAGAATGTAAGAAATGTAACTATGAATAAGGTTAAATATATGTTGGAAAATGGCTATCTGAGAGAAGGGATTTGATAATGTGAATGTTAATTTGTATGGTGACTGAATGGGAAGATGGAAACGTGTGAAACAGTAATGATACTCGTTGAAACTGTGTTGATATTAAGATAAAAATTATAATTTATAAAAACACATGTAAATAATAATATACAAGACACCTGTTAAGAAGCCACATTTTTTGGCTTAACAGGACCTTATTATCTTTAAAAAATATATACATACATACATCTTCATCCCTTTGTCCTACTCGGGTCGGAAACCCATCGCATCGACAGGGCGCCTCCAGGCGTCCCTGTCCGGTGCTACATCAACGGCATCCGACCATGTAGGTCTAGCCTCTCGCGCAGCCTCTGGAGTTGCTTCTCACACCCGTGTCTGGGGCGGCCCACTGGACGTCTTTCCCTCTGGAATAACACAATGGCCTTCTGGCATTCTTAGTACGTGCCTAAAGCCACATCTGTTTCGACTTTTCTATAAAAAAATACAAGTATCAACATATTTCAAGAAAAAATATTCAGAATAAAATAATCTTCGCCGGGTTTTCAGCTCGCGTCCTCCGGGTCCTGAGCTAAGAATCTTAACCACTCTGCTAAAGACGTCGTAGTGTAATCCAACAATTGTATCATACAAAATTCTTGACGATTTCGTCGAAATTGTTAAAATGATATATTGAATTCGCCTGCCAAAGTCATCAGTCACGATCAGCTTTCCAGGGGCAGCGTGTTTCCAGCATTTAGCAGCACGACCAGTCGACTGCGCTAACCTCGCCGCGACAGATCGCGTTCTGGGTCAATAGCACCGCGAATTTAGCCAATCGATTCTCCCACCACCTTGCTGCTTGGATTGCTTAAATCAACTTGCAGTGTGTTGAAATTATTATTTTTGAGCACTATTGATTGAGCAGGCTGAATGGGCTCTTTTTATTGCTGTCAACACAACTTACGTACACAGTTTTCTTATAACTACTCAGGTCAGCACAATTCGCGCAATTCTTTGAGTAGCAAATATTCCAATTTGAAAGTAAATAATAATACTTGGACGATTTATATAGCGCCGTTTTTGTGAAAACTCACAATTCTCGCAATTCTTTGAATAGCAAATATTCCAATTTGAAAGTATGAATAATAATGTTATAATAATAATAATACTTGGACGATTTATATAGCGCCGTTTTTGTGAAAACTCACAATTCTCGCAATTCTTTGAATAGCAAATATTCCAATTTGAAAGTATGAATAATAATGTTATAATAATAATAATACTTGGACGATTTATATAGCGCCGTTTTTGTGAAAAATCACCTCATTATCTAGTGTTTGTGGCGCTAAATTACTGTAGCAGTTTAGCCGATTGAGATTCTACAAAAAAATTAAAATACATCGTTATTGTAGGCGGTATCGACTTAAATTTGAGATGTGGTATTTGTTGTCACACAAATGTTTTAGACGTTGACGGGCTAATAAAATTTCAAACCTGCTCCCATTCAGAGCGATTATTTCAAGGCCTAATACGCTGGTTTGCCCGACACTAAAAAAGCCATGGTGTCGAAAGGTTCGATCATCTAGTCATCCTTTCCTAAAGTTGGTAGGCCATGGCTTTTTTAGTATTGGGCAAACCAGTCTTGTGGAAGCTCCCTATTATACCGGTCGCACCGAGACAAGGGTGCTCCAGGTGGTACATTCGTATCGATATTTGAGCTTGTATATGTGGGCTTTTATACCGGGTCTAATATTATGTAATATATTATATTCGGGATGCGCTTCTTTATATCTTCTATTATATAAAGAAAAATGTCCCGCGCGGTGTTTCCTTTATATGCAAATCTAGTTTTATTCCGAGCATAACCCAGGTAACGCCGGGTACTTTAACTAGAGTCATATATATCTGATAGCGCTAACCCAATTTCTTCGTCTAGTAAGTCTTTCGTGTGTTTTAGTCTTTATTAGCTTAAGTTCATACAAGTATGGCGGATAGTATGCTGTTTTCTTAAAATATATGTGGATACCACTCACTGGTCTAGTTATAAAACAGCCACTTTTCTTCATTGCTCCAAACTTGATAAAAAAATTTTTACAAGTAATTCACCCTGAACAACTTCACTCCGATAGACATTCCGATAAAGATATGAATCAATAAGCCATGACTGTTTATTGTGTAAGGACATGAATGTTATGCCCCCAAAACAGAGTGCGTTAAAGGAAAAAATTCATAATACTTAATTAAATCGCAATGGGACCGCAGCCACTCGAAGCGCGGCACGTAGGATATCGTGTTTTGTGTAAACACAAGACTGACGTACTGATAACTGCAAGTCTGCGAGTGATTGCATACAGTACTACACACGCTTTCATATAATTTAATGTAGGTTAGTATCGAAAATCCAAATCCATTCATCCTTTCAGCGTGCTTCGCGTGGCTTGGGTCGTATGCAAACATCTATCTCCGGTTCCGTATTTCCTGTGGGTAGATGGAGGCTATGCCTATACACTGTACGTGTAAACCTACCTCCAGTAGTGGGTAGCTCCCTATTAGGTATACTGTAGTACGGTCGGTATCCGTATCTGCCTAGCTTTTACCATATTATTCATGTCTCGATCAGCTGACGGAGGGCGCACGTGGCGGCGGCCAACCGCAGTCATCTGTCAATATACCTACCGCGGGTAGGCTTTTTTTATTTATTTCTTTTACTCGCATTTCGCTCCCGTTTCGTTCGGTCGTGCTTTTCCTTTTTTATCGGGCACCTGTGTCGAGTGACACCGCACTGTGACGTCATCATGCCAGGATCTACACACACACACACACAGTTGTAGGAGAATCACAGTTACTGTATTCCCATTTTACCTATCTGATGTATTTCAATATAACGGAGAGTTCTCTCATTTAGTTTCAGTATCTCGGATTTGTTTTGCGAAGCTTTTGGTGTTATATCTGTTGTACTGTCGTGGTAAGTAAAAACACAGTAATTAATTACCACCGGAGGCATTCTCCGGAATGAAGGATCGATTTTTTTTTAACCCTTTAGCATATTTACAATTAGCCTAATGTACTGTTTTTTTTTACCGAAACACTCGTATTCCCCTATTCTATATTATCATTTCTATAAAGTTTGTAAAAAATAACAATATCTGTTAAAAATATGCGTTTTTATCTTTTTATTGTGTTTTTACTTACCAATTGTGGATGTTTATCAAGTAATTATGGTAGGTAAAAAAGCAGTATATAAATGTACATGTCTAACATTTTACTTTGTTTATAAGTTTAACAAGATGGTACGACAGTAAAAAAATGCTATGGCAATTATTTCGACGGTTCGATTTGACAACGAACGATTTTTAGTAGTGTCAATTTATAAAATAATACAGACAGCCTTAAATAACAGTTGTTTTATTTAACAAGTATTGCAACACTATTTGGTTTGTTTTCTGTTTTCTTTTTTTTTCTTCCACTTTAAATATAATTATACGCACTGATCTACTCCTATACCTACTAAATGTAGGTATATAGATTTTAATAAATCCTCATACTTGCTCTGTTTTCTGTCATTAACAATGTAATCCTATGCCCTGTGCATTTGCCATCATCCTAATTTATATATATATATATATATATATATAATGGTATCAATATTTGCCTGCTGACAAACTACAAAAGTAGTTTAGCAGGTTTTAAATGTTATAATTTTTTATGTTTTAAGTGGATCAATTCATTTATTTTATCGTATCTTTCATCAATATCCGGTGATAATGTAACCATGTCCCCCCAGGAATATTCCCCGATCTAATATGAGTTCCCCAAATCTAGGAATTTATTTATTTTTATCAAGAAAGTTATTCTAAATATGTCTCCTAATTTTTATTATTATTTTGATGAAAGTGTATTTTATTTGAAGAGTTAATAACGACGTATTAATTATGTTTTAGATATCTACAAAAATGACGAAGTTATGAGCTTTCAAAGCGAACTTGGGTAAAACGTATACATTCATTCGTGCCTCGTGACGAGACACAATCGAATGGAAGTACCGCATACTGCCGCGACAGTCACATGCTTATCGGCTGACCGCAAATGTCATCATTTTGACGGCTTATATCTCCGGTGCTATTCGGTATTTTCCAAAAATTGAAAAAGTTCTGTCCTCAACATGCTCTGAATGTAATAGTGTATTGCGGCATATTTCATAAAATAGATGCGGACAACCTTGACGTACGATTTTTTACAATTAAGTTCACCTTATTAATAATAATAATAATGTTTTATTTCAGCAGAACAAAGCGGTGAGTGCAATACTCTGTCTGCCATATAAAAAGAATACATTTAAAAAAAAAAAATTACACACTGTAGAAATATAATATAAAAACATAAATAAAAATTAAATTAAATTAAAATAACATATTTAACACTTATGCTACAGTGGCCTGAGGGAAATTCTCCATCTACGATGAAGGGGCCCGCCCTGCCCTGTGGCGCATCAAAGCAGCGAACCCATGCACCCTTCCCTCTGCGAACATCTGCGAGGCGCTGCATCTCCAAGGGAGGCCGAACAGCGCCCTGTAAGCGTGGTTATATTGCACTCGGAGTCTGTCCATAACGCCTTGTGTATATCTAGTCCATAGTTCGCTAGTGTAAAAGCTCATGCAGTATGTCGGGAATAGTTGCTTTTTTACCGGAGGACTGCACCTATTAAATACACAGCGCTCTTCTTTGGCGTTCTATGTCATTTTTATCATTTAGGTCAGCAGTGATGACATGCCCCAAGTATTTGATTTCGCTGCAGATTTCAAGATTGGCTCCGCCGAGACGTATGGGCGGAATGACAGCAGGACCGGTATTTGCCTTGAAAATCGGCAGTGATGATTTTTTTGCATTATACATCAGCCCGTGACTAATAACGTACGATTCGCATATGGCTAGAAGTTTTCTCATTGCTCTTACCGACGGGGCAAGTATGACCATGTCATCTGCATAGCTGATATTGTTCATACATACCCCAGCAATGTGGCATCCGATTCTTGTTTCCTTACTAATGAAAGCACTATTATAGTTATTTTGTATGCTGAATTCCAGAAATAAATTCCCGGGAATTATTTACCCATCACTGCATATAACTAGGACATTTTTAAGATTTCATGATTTGCTCATAAATGTTTCAACAGTTATATTTGATTGTAAGATTTTTTTTATCAGATTATTTATGACGATCTCCGTGGTTGAGTGGTTAAGATCCGAATACAAATCCGAAGGTCACGTGTTCAAATCCCGGCGTGCGCAAGTAAATTTTATTTGATTAAATCTGTGTTATTTCACAAATTATTCATTAAAAATGATATGTAGTATATTTGTGGCACATTCCAAAGTGGTAGATACTGTCCATATCGCCCTGATGAAAGGACCATAATTCAGAATCGAAACGTTGCTTGAAATGGCTCTTATGTGTTCGTTTGTGTTTGGTGATCTGAATAGCCAGGTACTTTCCCATCTCCTTTCTCTCCTCAATACCTTTAGCCTCACAACATACCCCGATTGGGGATGCCATAATCTCGCTGGCTCCAGGCGGT